>JAGDQP010008531.1:25990-62607 GCA_022664845.1 Lepisma saccharinum
TATTATAATAATAATAAATCACAGCCATATTCAATCCACTAGAGGATAAGACCTCTCCCCGAAGGGAGGAGTTGGTCTACTGCTCCCACGTTGACCAGACGGGTTGGGAGAGATGAGCCAAAGCTCTCACTATGATCGCCACTGTCTTTTATTCACAGCAGCTCGCCAATTGTCCTCGCGATGCTGGGTCAACACCGAAATTTTTGAGCCCCCACCGGGAATCGAACCCGGGACCGCTCGCACTGAAGTCGAGCGCGCTACCGACTAGGCTACACAGGAGTTCGTTCGTTCGTTCTCTCTCTCTCTCTGTATATACACACACACACACAATTGTTTGCTATTATATTTCGTCTTTCCCGTTAGAGAAATGCTTATTATCAACTATTAGCAAATTTACATCTACGTATACGGGGGGAGTCTTCATTTCCTTGCTCTTCTTCGGAATAGTACAATTCTCTGTAGAAATTTGCAAATATTTTTATAATTTCTTTATTTCGTGTTACGACTCCGTCTGGTCTCTTAACTGCAATTATTTGCTTTTTCCCTATCATGAGATGCCGTTTGGTTTTCTTCAGGCTCTTGTTTTCCTCGATTGTATTTCTTACAAGATTTTCGTTATATCTTCGTAGATCCTCTCTTATTTTCTTCCTTACGGTTTTATTTAGTTCTATATCTTCAATTCTCTTTATGTCACTTTCCTCTTCTTTAATTTCCCTTCTTTTCTTCATCAAGAGTATAGTTTCTTCTGAGATTTTGCTCTCTCTTTTCTTTATGGTGCCTGCTATTTTCTTGGCTGTCTTTCTTATTATCTCGGTCAGTATTTTATTTCTGCTATTGATGTCTTCTTCATCCTCTAACTCTTGCAAGGAGCTGAATCTGTTGCTTAGTTCTATCTCGAGTATCTGTCTGTGTTTTCCTAGATTTTCCAGATCTAGAACTGGCAGTTTTCCTCTTATAAGCCTCTTTCTCTGAAGTCTAGTATTTAGTTTCAGCTTACATCTCACCATCCTATGATCACTCGAGACTTTGGAACTGTTCAGAACAGACACGTCTTCCAGATTTTCCCTGTTATTCGATAGAACGTTATCTATTTCGTTTTTGGTCCCATTTGGACCTTTTCATGTCCACTTCCTCTGGGGTGGTTTCTTGAAAAATGTATTAGAAATGAACAGTCTGTTGGCTTCTGAGAACTCCACTAACTTCTCTCCTCTCTTGTTTCCTTTGCCAAATCCAAAGTTTCCAACATTCGTGTATAGGTTTTAAAATGAATTTAAGTAAAACAAAAGTCATATAGAATCAACATGCTGCAAGGAGGGAAATAAAGATTAGCGGAGAGACAATAGACATAGTTGATGAGTATGTTTACCTAGGGCAGCTTAAAACATCAAATGCCAAGTTGACTGATGAAATAAATAGAAGATGTAAAATGGCGTGGAGTTCATTTGGAAGACTACACTTTGTTTTCAATGGTAAACTACGAATGTATCTGAGGCGTAAAATTTATAATCAATGTGTCTTACCTGTGATGATGTACGGCTGTGAAACTTGGACACTAAATGCGCAAACGACTCAAAGATTGAGAGTCACACAAAGAGCAATAGAGTGATGCATGCTAGGAATAACCAGGAGGGACAGGAAGACAAGTGAATGGATTCACGCACGAACAAAGGTAGAGGATGTATCAAGACTGCGAAGAAGATAAAGTAGAAATGGGCCGGTCACACAGCTAGACGAACAGATGGAAGGTGGACGACTAATGTACTATATTGGATTCCTAGAGAAAATAAACGACCGAAACGACGCCCAAATGCAAGATGGGTGGATGAAAGCAAGCGTTTTTCAGGAGCTACATGAGGATAGCAGCAGACCGAGATTATTTCGACAAGCTTCTTAATTTACTTAACGGGGAACAAACAAAGGAATTTGAAATCCATAACGCAGAATCGTGGATACCCGAACCTAGCGAGATCGAGATTGGATTGTCGGTAAACAAATTGAAAAATTTCAAATCACCAGGAATAAACAATATTCCAGCCGAATTAATTAAAGCGGGAGGAACGGCACTAATCAAGGAACTACATAAGTGGATAAGTGCTATTATATGGAGAAAGGAGGAGCTTCCAAAGGAATGGGAAACTTCAATAATAGTTCCGATTTACAAAAAAGGCGAGAAATAGGAATGCAATCATTACCGCGGAATTTCGTTATTGTCCTATAACAGTTCCTATAATCGACTCCTCTCATTCGCCCCTGTCACCCTGCACAACAAAAGCCTACTCAGAGATGACATAAGATGAATATCCTACCTTTCACTGTAAATACATAGAGCAAGTTGCGGACGGCTGGAACAGATTTAAATGACAGGTTTCAAGATCCGGTGAGGCGTTAAATAACCATCACAACCTTTCCACACCGAACCGTGTAGTATCACAAACAGGCCTGTTCGTACAATTAACTGAACGACAATAATATGACCACTTGTCTTCGTGCTTTTGTTGGGAAGTGATAGACTGAAGGAAACCGATTTTCTATCCTTTACTTAATTTAGTAAACAGAACGATGTCGAGAAAATCATACCTTGTACAATTCCTTATTTCTAACATGCATTATTCATCTGAAAAGACAAACATTTGCCTGAAATTTAAGTACAAGTTTAATGAGAGAAAAACTAAGAATACAAAAATAACATCACAATAATAATCATAAAATTCGTCTTTTATATTAAATGAGAAAGTATGTGATGAGTTTCTTTAAAACAAACAGAAATGTAACTACACTTGCGCGCGGTTACATAACCCTTAACAAATTAACTTGAAGGTGAAAGAAGTATTTTTTAATTTATAGATTCAGTTCAGTTTCGAGCTAGCTACCTACTACTACTACTACTACTACGAATTTACTAAAATTGTGAATTATAACACACGCTCTGGCCAGTATTTTTATACGTACTCACGTATCCTGGTTCTTACAGGTCCACCAAAAACAAATTCCAGTAAATTTTCTTGCAGAAGAAAGGAAAGTGGGGTGGGTGGAGGATGTATGAAGAGTAAAGGCTACTCCCTCAACGACAAAATCACTAGAAGACGTTCCACTCCTCACTTTCCTTTGGAACCAAATAACGTGATATATTACTTTACAACAAGAAATACTGTCACGGTTTAAAATAATTATAATAACCATCAAACACCTCAACTTGAATTCACTTTAGTAAATGTTGGTAGCACGTGATTGAGTCTGACAAGCAAGGGTAGCTTCACGTATATATTTTGGCATTGAACAAACCAACTGACAATATCACAGATTAAATACTTTGCAATGATCTGTCACAACACTTTAAACTTATATAAGGTCGTTGCTTTTCAACTTTCGGCTAGTTCATACGACGTGATTCACGCTGTCGGTCACAGTCTATGATAGTATGTATTACTCCGCCGCGCTGTCATTATCATCGTGCACTACGCACAACCGTCGAGACATGCTTCCCCTTTCACAATATCGACTGTATTTTCGCGATTTCGACGCTATAGAGTTACCTTTACACTTTGATTAATTAACAAAATGTTAGGAAGCTTTGCGTTGCAAGTTTAGGGACTCACTTATACAATACAGTGTCCTTTCCCACGCTAACTTACTGTACAAACGCGAGTTCACAGAGATACGTCCAGTGCGAACTTGATGTCTCGGACCTCAGCTTGCAACTAACTTAGAAAATTTGAGGGAAAACGCTTTTCGGACTAGCTTACGCTAGAGGGCATTGCAATCGAATTACCGTAAGTTACTTATTATATTATAAAGCTTATAATTGTAGTAAAATTATGGATATGATAGACCTTATTAAAATAAGTAGGGACAAACAAAGTTCAAGATACAACTAGGAGAACTCAACACATTACCTTATTTGGTATCCAGAATCATACAAATTGTATATTGAAACTTCGACTGGTGTCTACTTGTAGCGACAGACTTTAGCGTTGATTTAGAAGAATCGGGAAAATCCCTTTTCTCATACAAAGAAACTAAGAAAATAAAATAAATTATAGCAAAATCTATCGACGCCACTGCCTAAGCAAAATATAAATCCTTATAATACTTCATAGAAAACACTCGAAAACAGCTTAATTAATAAAGAGAAATGTTAATTACTAATAACAAATGTGAATAAAGTGGTATAATTTCCCATATTCAACCTTTAACTAAATATACGTAATTAAGACAATAAAACTCTGAAGACGAATTTGTTTTTCATATATGATTATTCCAATTCAAATAATTTAAAATAATATATCATATATAGATTCTTATTACAAATGGCACCCGAAATTGTGAATGTAACCCAACAAGATCACTAGCAATGTTGATACAAGAACTCTGGAGCGTTTTATCAACTGAATATACATAAACGTTCAAACGTTATTCCCCAATGTAAGTGTGCAACGTGTGTTGGCATCAATACATATGTGAATTCGGAAGACCGAACACACAAAGAGAAACAGACTTCCGAACTCTCATATGGAAAGGAAAATAAACTATAGAATTTCCTCATACCAAAGATAAGAAACAGACTGAGTGAAATAAATAAATGTGCTCAACATGATCAACACACAAGAATGACAACCCACTCAGATCAGGCTTCATTCGAATAACACCAAATAATCTACCCTATAGTCTAGTCCGGTATCAAAACCATCATAAGCGCACGAGAGGCAAAAATATAGGTGCTTCCGTTAAATTATAAAATAATAGAGAATATTAAACAACGAAGAAAGATATCACAAGCTGACTTGCAACATCATATACATAACATTTACAAGACAACCGCATCTCGCCGCAAAACTGCAATATATAAACCTCAAAATTGCTAACACAGTTTAGCTTACACATACTATATGTACACATTCCTATTTACCAACAGAATTCAATAGCATTTACCTCGCTTAATGTGTTTACTTTCATAGACTTAATGACAAGTGTGGAATGACACTTTAAAGTCATCTTCATTGTGTATCGTTTTTGCATGTTTGTTAATATTTAGAAACTAACACTATGTATAAGACACTAGGGTGACAAAATTCAAGATCAATATTTGACATTCAGCAAAAATATAAGTTATTTAAAAATATTTATTTACTTACTTATTATTATACCATCACATTATTATTATTTACAGGTTAAATTCATATTACACATTATCTTTATTATGTTTCAACCAAAGTATTTGACTTTATGAATATTAATTATATTTAAAAAAATAAATTGGAAGTAAGGAGTCTAAACTTATCCGAACTTTTTATTCAAGGTTGAAGAAAATGCGAACATATCGAATGTAATCGAAAAAGACATACGACAAAGGATGTGGACCAAAGAGATTAACGTGGTATGGAAAAGGAAAGTGAAAAGGCAATAAACTCATTCCACCTTCAATTATCATGCATAAACAGGTTTTTTTTCTTCAAAAACATGCTCAAATCAATAGCAAACAGGACTTCCATATTCCAAACCAAACTCTTGCATAAAATTTGTATAGATACATCTAAAAAGACACAATCACTGTCGCCATCACGTTACTTTTATCCACATTCCATCCAAGAGGAGGGGGAGGGAGAAAATTTCTCCGGGTGCACTCCATCTAAACAAAACAATGTTCAACGTTACTCTTCGCCCTTACAAAATATTGGCCTTCAAATTGGAGATGACATTCAATTATCCAAAATGCGGGCGTCTTCCTTTTCCCCTTGTTCCTTCAAACACTCTTCCTACAAGATTACGTCAGGCATTGAAGCATAATACAACCAGGACTTCATCCAGGCAAACAGGAACTTTGCATCCTTGTAGGTTAAGTTAATTCACATCAACTCCTTGTGATTCCTCTTCCAGTTCCTCATTTAGAGTTCCTTTCAGGTTGGTTAAATAATCTCTTCTAACATTCTTTTTAACCATATCTTCCCATTGGCTTCTCGTTTCTAAGTTGGGTTTCCATAACTTTAAACGCTCTACACTCTGCAGACTAACTGATTTCCCATTAGTGGGATCCACAAGTTCGGCAACGTTCACGCCAGCCATTTTCCATACGAAAAAGAGGCCACTATGAAGGCGATAAAATGTTGACATCTTCTTTGCAACTAATTTACTCTGCGAGTATATCTTCATGACAACGAGATCATATTTCTTGACAACTTTGCGGGAAGTTTGTTTATGGTTAATTCTTTGGTTTCTTTCATGCACCTCTTGTTTACGTTTCAGATCTCCCATAATCGTTCTCTTATTCAGTCCTGAAACTCATCTACTTTGTCATTACAAAAGAGTCCAAAATGCTGGAAAATATGTTTCGGATTATCGACATTCATACGAAAACTGGAGGGTTATATCCCCAACCTTACACTTAGGCTGTAATAATAAGGAAGAATTGCTTGTATGAGATACTCTACCCATTTTTCGTGAGTGTCCTTACACAGTAAACGTAATATTCTCACTAAATCTGCAATGGCACGTTCTACTAGTTTGCGGCTGGTCGCCGAGGAGGTACATAGTACACTTTCACGTTGTGTTCATTTTCTCTCAACAAATTTTCTCGAACGAAAGGCTGTGCCATTGTCACTCAATAACACCCGTGGGATACCCATATGGATAAAATAAAGATATTCTAAGCAATACAGAGTAGCTTTAGTAGTACTCTTTCTTAAAGGATGAACCACACATTAACGACTGTAACAGTCGAAAGCTGTCATCGCGCAACGAGCTTGGCCTTTGCCAACAGGATAATCTCCAATGTAATCTATACTAACAACCAGATATTTCCCAGTGACCTTCAATGAAGACAAAGGTACGGCATACGGATGGGTTTTAAACTTCGTTCTCATACAGGTTACACAATCTTTTATGTGCATTTCAAAAATCAGCTCTTTGATGTTTCCAAAAGAGATTTTTAAATCATTCCGTAAGTCCTATCGACACCAAAATGTCCAAATTGGTTATGATATGCAGTTAAAATTGTTTCACAAGGGAAGATGACACACAAATTTTCCATTCGTCTGAGAAATGAAAATTTCTTACTAACAATATATTGTTTTCCAAACAATAGTATTGTTTCCAGTTTCGACTACATTTGTCTTGCAATAGACTTTCATCTCCTTCCAAAAATTGATATTGGTGCGTAATCGTCACAAAGTCTTTGCTCTTCCATTAACATTTCTGGTGACACTTTTAAAACATCATTCGGTAAAGCTTGAAAACATGCACTCGAAAAATACTAGGGCTTGGAGGAGGAAACTCCTGCTTAATGTGTCTGCTGCTATGCTCTCTCGTCCAATCACGTGTACGATTTTGTAATCATACTCTTGCAAAAGTAAATTCCGTCTCAATAAACGAGTATTCCAATTTTGGACCTATCCAGCCAAGATAAAGACTTATGGTCAGAAAGTATTGTAAAAGAATTTCCTAACAGTAAGTTAGACCCTCTCGTAACTCCAAAAACGACACTGAGACATTCCAATTCGGTAATACTGTATCTACTTTCCGTTGGAGTCAATGCACGACTGGTATATGCAACAACTTTAATTTCGTATTTTTCTTTATTATACAATATCGCGAATAAACCTGCCATTGATGCATCGCATTGTAGAAAAATAGGTACCTGAGGATCAAAACTACTCTCTTACAAATATCATTTTTTATAGTAATAAAGGCATTTTCATGTTCTTCCAACCATTGTCATTTAAGTCCCTTCTTTAATGGTGCGGCTTTAATAGCATAGCTCTTGGATTCCCACGTAAATAATCCAAGTACAGATCTTAACTTAGGTAAAAATGTGGGCCTAGGGAGATATATAATCGCCTTATCCTACTCTCATCTTGTACGATCCCTTGAGAAGAACAATAATTCCTAAAAAGTTCATATGACTGGAAAAGAAACAACATTTTTCCAAGTTCAAAGTCATACCTGCTGCTATCAATTTAGAAAATACATTCTATGAGAAGGGAAAAATTATACAGTATCCCGATACGATTTGTAATTCCGAAAAGACAGGTTCAACTTGTGAAGATATGTTTCCACGACCTCATAGGAAGAGTATGGTTAGGCAATAATATGTCAAATAATTTCAAGATTCCCAATGGATTGAAACAAGGCGATGCCTTATCACCACTACTGTTTAACTTTGAGTTAGAATATGCGATTCAGAAAGTAAAAGAGTACAAAAAGGGACTATCACTGAATGTTCTGAATCAACTTTTCGTATATGCGGATGATGTAGATTAGGGGATATTAAATAGATGCACTACAAAGCAACACCGATATCTTAGTAGAAGCGTGCGATGAGATAGGTCTACAGGTGAACATAGACAAAACAAAATACATTATGACAAGCCGAAATACAGGGAATGAAGGAAGACATAATAATTAGGAATGAGGTCATAAAAAATGTAAACAAATTTAAATACTTGGGAACATATGTAACAAGCAAATATGACGTCACGGAAGAAATAAAAAGTCGCTCATTATCGGGCAACGCATGTTTCCATTAAGTCCAAAAACTACTAACATCGCGATTAATATCAAGGGAATTGAAATTGGAAACATACAGAACGGTTATTCTGCAGGTAACACTTTACGATTGCGGAAGTTGGAGTACGACCATAGCAGATTAACATAAATTACGTGTGTTTGAAAATAAGGTTTCGTGAAAGATATACAGGCCGAAAAGCGACGAGATGACTGGAGAATGGAGGATACTGCATAATGAAGAACTCCACAGACTGTACGATTCACCCGATGTAAAAATAATTAAATCGCGACGACTAAGGTGGGCAGGCCATGTAGCTCGTATGGGAAAAATACGAAGATTATATTCTATCCTGGATGGAAGGTCAGATGGAAGGATTCCATTCGGACGACCGAGACTTCGATGGGAGGACAATATTTGAAGAGATCTTCGAGAAGTAGATGTTTGTGATGAAAACTGGATGTTGCCCGGGATAGAATCCATTGGCGAACGTTTGTTACTGCGGCGATGAACTTGCGAATTCCATAAAGCATAGAGTTAGTTAGTAATGTGATGAAGCAACCAGCACATGTTGTTTATCAACAAAAGCAGAAGACGCCGACGATCACATGCTACGAAGGAAGACGAGGACGTCATAAACAACAATACAACCCACCTATAACAAGGACCCGAAGATTTTGAATGGAAGACGTTGCAGCTTAGATAGCTCTATCATTCTGTTGTTGGGAATGATCACTCCTAACCCTCTCTTCTAACCGCAGTTGGGGTAGAATTCTCCTTTCGTTCTGCATTGGGAACGATGCCTATAACCTCCTCTATCTGCAGTAGGATAGAGATTACCTTGTTGTTCTGCAGTGGGAACGACCGCCAACAACCTGTCCGCAGTTGGGATAGGGCACCAAATCCTATCTATCGGCAGTGAGGTAGATATTCCTCATCTCCTACAACTCTGTTCTGGGATGGTATGAGAGTTCCCGTATTGAATACCCACAATTCAAAGAGAAACTATAAGCGTCACCGGACGTTATTCTTATTAACCTGTTATTTGTACGGGATGCTCTATTTTGTAATATTTTATAATAAAAGGAAGTAAAAGGTCTAACAAATTCCTGTGTTCCATAATTGAACTCTATCAGTTCTCAAAGAACGTTACGATATTCATACAACAGGTAATAACTAAGGACTCTCGGGACAGGCATATCCTGTATTGCAAACAACGTCACATTGGATTATGATAATTTTAAATAATCAGCTGTTAAATGCCATTTGAAATAACATTTATTCACGCCCTTGTGTTCGCTGACCCAATGTCAACAAGACATCCTTAGGGATTATCCCAGTTACATTGTATATTAAACCTTTCTAAGAATTGACTAATCTGTGGAGTTTAGCAAACCTTCTTAGTATTCAATTTTACAATCATTCCAACTCTTGAAAAATAAAATATACATACAATATCTTTGACTCTCTCAAATTAGACTGTAATTAACATTTTAACTGCAAGAAAAAGAGTAAATTAAACGATATCTCAAATGTAATAACTTCAAAAAAGACTTAAAAGACTTATCTCCAGCGTTATGACGGTTTACTTCTAACTTGCTTCCGAATTGTTGATAGCACAACTCTGTTATAATATTCACGTCACGCAGTTTTGAAAATTGAGCCGGAAGAGAAACTTTTTCCTAGAACCTTTTCCTCTTTTTGCCTAGTTATTCCTAATTAAATAGTCATAATTAGTTCATACGGTAACTATTTCGTATAGCTACAGTTTTCATCACGATTTCACGTATAAACTTTTGATAAAATACTCTCAGAAAGCATAGTTATTGTTGCCTTATAAATTGTAATTTGCATGCGCCAATTAAATTAGAAAGTTTTGGGTGTTTAAACTTGGTAATTATGATTAATTTTCTGTGCTTGTTATCTTGTAATAAATGTTTAAAATAAACTGAGTTGTCTAGTAAATAACTCTAAGATAAAAGCTAATTGCATTATGAATTCTGGTGCTGGAAAATTGTAGACGAACTTTTTTTTTCAGATTCAATTTTCATCTCTGCAATATATAACTTTTGAAGAGAAAGCACATCTTTCCTGATGTATGATACAGTGTGGTGAGAAGGTGGCAATCCATTTGCATATTTCTGTACGAAATTTAAGTAAGACGAAAAAATACATTGATTAGCCTCCTGGGTGGCCTAGTTGGTAGCGGGCTCGCCTTCAGTGTGAACAATCCCGAGTTTGATTGACAGTGGTGGCCGAAAATTTTTGTGTTGGCTCAGCATCTTGAAGACAATTCGTGGCATACTTGAATAAAAGAAGTCAGGAACTCTGCTCATGAAAGTCACATACATGGCTGCGAAGAGCCGTTATGCTGAGCTCATAACAGAACAGGGTTGTTAAGGAACTGTCATACCGCCTAGTTTAGTTTACGTCCAATTGTCCATATACACCTGTATTAAAATTTTCCTTTCCCAATCATGTATTATCTTCTTACTATTTGATACGGGATGAGATTTCTTGAAAAGGTTTAAAAGGGTAGAAGTAATAAACACGTTCACTGAGTTCAAGTGTAGAAGAAATGAGCTTTTTTCAGTACTGCTTGTTAAAAATAATTTTAATAGGCTCCACTCAGTCACCTATAAGAGCTCATCTCTTATACATATCAAATGAATTGAGTGAAATCATCATAGCTTAATTTGTTAATTTTATGTATAACCGAATGTTGATTAAGTTAGAAAACAGTTCTTCTCATTCAGTTTATAAACAAGAACATTTTAATTTTGTAAGTTTTGCAAAACCAGGCGTAGAGAATATTTTCTTGTTATCTTAGTATTCTTCATCTTATGACAGGTATTCCAACACAATATAAAGATGGGACGACGGTGGCTCAGTTGGTAGAGCGCTCACGTCTGGTGCATGAGGTCGTCGGATCGATCCCTGCTCATGCCATGTGGGCTTTGTGGTGGACAAACACCGTGTGCGTGGGTTTTCTCGGATTACTCCCGTTTCCTCCCACTTTCTTCATTCCACCAGTTTATCCCATCATCATCCATACGGCCTGAGTCATAGTTGCCTAATGGCCTTAAAATAAATTCGTAACAATATAAAGATGGTTTTAGTTTTCTTGTAGGCCTGTTCTACTTTAAATAACTTTCCCAATCAAAAAGTAAGAATATATCGTAATGTTCTCTTGGATGCCGCATGTAATAATAGGTAGTGTGAAGCAATACACGAGATTGTGCTTTATCCCAGAACTTGTTTTACTACAAAAGGTGTACAGTAATCCCGAACTCGGGATTATAGCGAATTCATACAAATTGAGGCCTTCTTCATTTTTGGTTATCAGTCCTCGGAGATGTAGGTTTCAGTCCCGCACCAGTTCCTTTGCAAACTGAGTATGTCAGTCAGGAAGGAATGATACCAGTTCCGTTACAAACTGAGTATGAAGGATTGCTCAGTCTCCGTTGCGAGTCGAGAGCAGCAAGGTTGGAAAGAGGTGACCACCCAGGCGATGAGTGAAACTGGTAGCCTTGACGTTCGGATATTTATAAGTCTTTTTTGGAGTGGTCTTCTAATTTCCTCCTTCAGCTGTGCTGGGCACATCTAGTTGCGACATCAAGTCCATCTACGGTTGTTGCTTGAACTGTTGTTGTCGTCTGCTTCTACGATGGTTGGTGTCATTTACTATTTACATACGTTGCTTGTAGTATACACATTTGTTTACGTAGCATAGTACACACTTTATTGTTTGTTTGCATCTTGAGTGGGTGACACATGCTCTCAGGCACTTGGATCATTATATGCCCACCGATTGTTTGAAAAAAAAAATAGAGAGACAAGAATGAGAATTTTTGAGGAACTATATTTTTATTTTGTTCACACAGTCAAGATTTATCACTGTGCACTATTATTTCCCTAGATATTTAACTTAAAATGGAGAAACACTATAAACACTGTGGCTGGAAAAGTAATCACTACACTTCCTTATGATAAAACACTGTTATGCACTGGCGATGTAATTTCCTTTGAATGGGGTACAAATAGCGCACTAGTTCACTGGAGCAAGCAGAATCAGTCTGAACGACGTCATTTTCCTCAAGACAGTGGGCGAAATTGTTTTGAGTTTGTTAGTATTTGCATACCTGGTCGCTAATAATCTGTGGTGGCAAGACATTGTTCGTATTAGTCACCATTTGTATTTTTGTAGAGAACGAATGTTCAATGTAACACGTGTCATGCACGGTTTCACTATTAATGCGCATGATCCGATCAAGTTCGAAATCATTGTTCGTGATATGTTCACTGTTTGACTTGAAGGATTTAATAATTCTGTAGAGTAGATATATGAACAAAATTGTTAGGAGAATGGCTGACACTGCGAACACTATTACGGTGTGTAGAATAACCATTTCTGGAAAGATAGAGTTCCGTTTAGGCTTGCGACTTTATTATACGTCGATATGAAAAGCAATGTTTATAATCACAAAAAGGATCAATATGAGAATCACTAACGCTATGGTTGAGCACGGTATAATTGCATGAAAGTGCAGGTAAGAGAATTTACTAGGTAGTTCATTTTGTTCGTGGTGCATGAGGCTTTGTAAAGAGGTTAGTGATTTTTTTAAAGTTTGTAGACTGAGTAGACTAAATGGAAGGAATTAACTTACATTTTCTCGGAAACTGAAATTTTGACCATACGCTTATACTGGAAGCGGTATCAATAATTATTGGTACTGAATTATTATTGACTTTGACTCTAATTAGAGATTTATTTTCTTCTCTATCATATGAAACTGTCTTTCTTCTTTCCGGAGATACTAATTGACTAGAAAAAATGTTTGCCGTGGATGCAGCAGTGACAGGTCCTTTCGTTTTATTTTTGGCTTGTACTTTTGGAGACTCAGAAGTGGTAGGTCCTTGACGGGCAGGTTCAGTCTTCTTGTTTGCGATAGGTCTATGGTTCCTCGAATTGACATCCATATTTTTTGTTTGGGCGGTGGCTAGTCCTCCGGTCTTTGGTTTAACGTTCTCCATTGTTGACTGGGGGGCCGGTCTTCTTTTTGACTTTCACCTTTTTGTTTAGAGCCCTCAGGTCCCTGGCTTCTCTGGCCTGGGGCTCGCTATTTACTTTTCTGAATTTTGATTATTTTTGTCATTATGCCAGCAGATATGGGCAGCATGACCACGCTTAAAGCAGACGGCACATACAGTAACTGTACCTGTATTATCTTGTTGATTCTTCATTTCCTTTCTATTGTCTTGTTTCCCTTCCTTATATCCGCCATTTTTCTTTTTATTATTTTGATAGTTTTTGTTATTGTTCTTTCCGTTCTTATAGTACGACTTCTGGTTGGAGTTATTTTTGAAAACCATTAAGGATAATTCGACCAATTTATGTGTCAGGTCATCCATAGTTTTGGGTTGATTTTGAATATGTTTAGGTTAAGGATCTTCATAGTTGTTAAAGTATAACTGACCATAAGCGTGTCTTTGTATAGGTTTGGTAGGAGGTGACCACCCAGGCGATGAATGAAACTGCAAACTGGTAGCTTGGATGTTCGGATATTTATAGGTCTTTTTGGGAGTGGTCCTCTACGTCCTTCCTTCAGCTGTGCTGGCTCCATCTAGCTGCGACACTAACTCCAACTACGGTTGTTGCTTGAACTGTTGTTGTCGTCTGCTTCTACGATGGTTTGTGTCATTTAATATTTGCTTACCTTGCTGTAGTACACACATTTGTTTACATAGCGTAGTACACACTTTATTGTTTGTTTACATCGTGAGTGGGTGGTATAAGCCGACCAGAATATGAATAGACGTGGCAAGTTTTGGAACAACCGATGAACCATGCCAAAACAATAAAGACGCACAGATGTGTTACTACTCTTCGCCTTTCGCTTGAAGTGTTGCCATCCAAGAACATTTGTTGCTAGTTGTTTTATATTAATTTTAGAACCAAGATATTAAAAATTACATTACAGTTACAATATATTGATTATTGAGAAGCTATATTTATTGTCCTTGTAATCCACATATGGGAAGAAGATTACAGATGACTTGGACAAGTTAAATAAAAGCTCTGTTAATAAAAACTTATATGCTTGCCACACTCGCAACCCACCTCTTGTATCTCTTTAGACAGTTTTCTAGTTTCTGTCTTGAGATACGCTAGCAAGAGTTTTTTCCCACGCTTCATGGCAGAGGTGTAACTACATATTAGGTCCCCACCCCGCAAGAGAATACCCATGGCCGAAGTTCGATTCGGTCCACTGAGAGGCTATTGTGAAGGGCTCCCCGCTTTGCGGGCTTTTACGACATAGTAGTTACACCCCTGCTTCATGGTCCAGGCGGTAGCGTCCTGGACTTCGGAGCGGCAATGCGGAGGTGCGACTTTAGAGGTCGGCCATCGTGACATTTTTGTCTAGGTTTGTCCTCAGCCACACCAGGCGAATGCCGGGATGACACCTTCGCAAGAGGTTTGTCGACTACCTTCCCTCATTGCAATTACAAATACTTCACGAAGATCTCTTATATTGTCCTCCCAACGTCATCTCGGTCTTCCCACAGGTCTCTTCCCCTCCGGCTTTCCAACCAAGATGGAATATATTCTTCTTCCCCCCCCCCATCCGAGCTACATTGCATACCTACCCAAGTTGTTGTGATTTCATTATTCTTACAGCATCGGTAGATGAAGTATTTAAACTTGGGTACTTTCTCTATGTTCTCGTTCTTAGTTGTTATGTATCTAGCCACACTTTTGTTGATAAAATATAATTTTGGAAGGTTAGATGCATAATTGTACAACAAAATAAATAAACGGGCTGAAGATACAACTGGAAGATTGTTTGAACGCTATACAATTCCACGCCCCTTGACGGATTAGAATAAAGTAATGGTACATATATTCCTTAGTACCGAGCCACCGTAGCTCAGTGGTAGAGCGTTGGCGTAGCATTCGAGAGGTCACGGGTCGACTCCAGCGGACGACCATACTGACAGGATTTTCAAGGGTTTTCAAGCAAATTCCGTAATGGCACTTTCAACGTAGGTTATGGCCTACACCTTCCCGAATCCTTTCTTCTCCTACGGCCTGAGTCTTAGATGCCTAAAGGCCATAAATGAAATTCAAAAAATGTTCCTTAAAACTAGAGAGATTAACTATAGCATTAAAAGGTTGCCCCTCCCCCCGAAGGGGTTAAACGTGGATGAAGTGCAACTCGGAAACCGCTGGAGTTAGAAATTTGATATTTGGCATGAAAATACTTTGTTTCAATTCATTACCAATAGCTATCTTAATTTTTAATTCGACATCCCCGATGAGGGGGCGAAAAACCTTTTAAAGAGTGGAATATGAGAAATCGAAAATTGTTAAAGGTTAGAAACTTGAAATTTGGAATGGGTGAAAATGGGTAAGGTATTCTTAGGACAAAGAACAATAAATGACAAATGTTACAAGTCGACAAGTCTGCACTGTGACTTCCAGATGCAACGACCTTTAAACTTGGAGAAGTAGCTTTACTTTCCGCCCCAATGATTCCCTTTCCTGTAAAACATGCTGTTAAGCCCCTAAATGATATTTCAGCCCCTCCCACAATTGCTAGAAGGAAGCAGTCAGCTTCAATTATGAGACAATAGTAATCTCACACAAAAGCAAGTTTCATAGTTTTAAAAGAGTATGTTTCATGGTATACTTTCCCGACTACACCTTTGGTAACACTTTTATGTTCTTGGGAAGACATCTGCTGCAGCGTATAAACAACCACTAGCGACCTCACCCTCGCGTCTACTCCTACTCTGGTCGACTTATACATGCTCTCAAGCAAGCGGATCATTATAATATTTAGAAATTAAAACTGATATAAGTTCTATTTAAAACTTTCTTTGAATTTGTTACTCTCTAGAAAATGGTTCAAACCTTTTGTAAAGTAAAAACATTAGCATGTATTTTACAGTGTAGTAACATTTCGAAGTAAGTAATTTTGCACTTTTTACTTCGTGTTGAAAAAGATACATCCTTTATACATCTTTATACATTCTTTCATTGACAGTGCTAAAAATATTTTATCTTTGAGTGAGACAGGAAGTGTAATTATTTTCTAATTCTAGCTACTGTTTGTGGCCATTATTAACCTTCCATATTTGTTTGAGCTAAGCCTTACATTAAAATTTTGTTTGAGCTGACATCAATAGTGAACAACGCTGTTATACTACGTTCACTTGGTATCTTATTGAAATAAAACTCCCGAATTTCTGGACCAATGGTTACCAATTTTGGCACAGCGCTAGTAAACTGGAAAACCTTGAAAGTACAAAAAACAAGAGTAACTGAAAAAGAAATTGTCCACGGTTAATAATTTCCATTTTTTAATAATTTGTTTTCTTTGTTCAAATTTCTTCAATACATTGTTAGGTTATTTGTATTGTTGCGAAACTTTAAAAACGAAAATAGATATAGTACCATGGTTAATCGCATTTTCCATATGCTGGCTTTTAGACTTTTCCAGTAACAATCCAAAATTTTTGGGAGTTATATTCACCTGATTTTTTCTACCCTAATATGATAGATCGACGGCAGAGGAAAACTAAGCTGCTATTGTTTTTGTACTATACTCGTAACAAGCATTTAAAAATAATTCTTGCCTTCGGTACATTTCAACTTCACCAACTCAACAGCATATTTATTGTGAAACATTCATTTCATAATCATTAAAGGATAAAAAGTACGAACCTTCGTCCTTAAGACACTTTATATACAGATGGAGAGATCTCTGCCTTTCTTTCTCTCTTTGTCGCTCTCTAATACTATCTATCTCTTCACTCACATAGCATAATATCCTAAGATTTATTTTACATATATCCCTCTTTGCACGGAGAGGAAATATATTACCATAATGCTGGCTTCTCCCACTCATTTAATACGGAAACTCTACGTAAAACCATGCAATGAAAAAATATTCACAGCTGTTGCAAATTCAGTGGACCATATGTCATTGGTCATTTTTTTTCTTAGCCACGTGACTTGTCATATCCTGGGGATCGTGACATTACTTACCCGGACGAAGCAGAGGATGGTGTGGATTCAGTGAGGCGACTGGAATGCTTGGTAATAAATAAAGCGGATGCTGGCAAAAGCAAACATACATTTGAGACTTCTTCACAAACACCAATGTTGAGTTTCATTTTAAAGGCGGTTCATAGTATAAATTGTCAACACAGGTTCAGAAATATAAATTGTGTGTGTGTGATACCAAACGTCTAAATATTTCTAAGTTAAACAGTTTATAATCTTACTATTAGAAAGTTGTCTGACTTCAAAAAATAATAATCAATTAAAATATGTATTTATCTTTCATCGCCGAATAAAAATTAAAAGCATTGGTCTTAAAGTACATTATGATATTACTGATATTAGAATATTGAAATGGTGTACTATGTTTTCAAAGTATTTGTCGAGCGTGTAATAGTATACTTTCAATTAGAACTCAACGAACACTAGAATTTTTATAACAATCAGTATACTTTTCAAAGACTTGGTTAAATACACACATTTTATATTGACTGTACTATTGACCTAGAATAGAGGTTTTTAATTACGCAAGAGCTGTTTATCATATTTTTTGATTTTAAACAGAAGCCGCAGACTCGTACCGTTTGAGAGTTTCTATGTATGGTATATATCTAGTTTTTCTATAACGAAAATTTTCGTATCTGTGTAGTAGCTGTAGTTGAGAGGTAGTTGGCAATATTCAAAATCTAGTTATTGATATACTTAAAAATAGTTATTAATATTTATTTATAAAAAGCTCAAAGTATGACATCTCTAGCACCTGCTCAGTCTAAATATTATGGGAGAATTGTTTATTTTTCTTTGACTGTTATCGATGAAATTTATTTAACTTCCTTTCGACTTGCTTATATTTTACTTGCTTTGATTCTACTTTTAGCGTATTTTAATGTTCTGTATTCCTGGCAGTATTTTTCGATAAACGTTCGTCCAACCGGAAACACACTTCATCAAGACTGTTCCAATAAAGTTCGGGAGAATTCGAGATAAAGTGTACTACGTTCTAACGTTCTTTGTGCTACGACAATCCGATGATAGATTTTTGAAGACGAATCATAATTTTTCCGATTGCTTAGGCACTATTTTCGTGAATGATGAATAAAAATGGTATAAATTTGTGGGTAGTGCTCAGAATTTATTGATGGAAGCAAAATGTCCAAATTTCGCGAATATTTCGTGAGTTAATAAATAACTTTTTTTTTAAGTATTAACAGACATCTATCTACTCTAAGCGATTTTTTTAGTTTTTAATATTTTCTCGAATGCGCGAAATTCTACTGTGCTTAGTAATTATACTCGTTTGTTGCTCTACACTTTCATCGTATAAATACTTGCGAAAATGAATGCATGGGATCACCAAATGAAAAGCAATGCCCTAGATTGGACTAGAACATTCTTTTTGATAAAAAAAAAGTAATAAGGTACGTGATGATCATTATAGCTTCCCTTCTTTATTGGTTTAAATTCATAGTTAAAGTAAGGAGTAAATTACACTTCATAAACATTACGAGTGTAACAAAGTTTTTAATCTTCATATAAAGAGTAGTTGTGATTTTGAAGTCTTATCGATAACTCGTATATATAATCATATTTATATAATATATAATAATATATGGTGGATTTCTCCAATCTTAGAGTTCAAAGAATCGTTAAGTAACGTTAAGAGCTTTAAAATTCATTGCGTTCGTTAACAAATGATTCTTTAAATTCTTAAAGCTGGTTGGTGCCCCTCCCCCCCTAAAGATGCAATTTTCTAAATGAATCAAATTAAGTAGACCGAATTAAATTTATTGTGTTACTAATAGCAAAAGTATACCAAGTTAAACATATTTCTCCAGCTTTTTCGTTAGTGTTACCAAACAAATATCGAGGTAATACCGATAATAGGAATTTTCTACCTTTTTATCTAAAACCTATGCTAACGAAAGAGCTGGTTCTCTAAGACTTAAAATTTTACCTTATTTGATTCGGGCAATAATGAATACTACAGCGAGCTTCCATTTTCTATTATTAACTACAGGCTTATCATATCTAGACTTTCTCCTACAAGGATGCTGTAAAATACTGACTTCGAATTCTTCACCTGACTATTTTCGCCTAAGTCACGATTATGGCAAAGCATTACTAGTAATAGTTATAAACTAGATCTCAACAAGCTCCCCCGTTCCTGTGATTAACGTTAAGGACTTCTGATGGCCACAGGGAAGGCATGCAGCAGGTTCCAGATCTACTACCAGTGATTCCGCCAGACGCCTCTGTGGGGGGTGTTTACCCCCAAAGTTTTCATAGCACCCCCCAACTTTAATTCTTTTGGTGTGGAAAATCGATAGAAACCGTACAAAACTTCACTTACAACCTCCCAATTTTGACTTTACACCCCCCAAACTAAAAATCATGGCGAAACCCTGTCTACTACCGATCATAATCACTTAGGGTTTCCTTGATTTCCCTGTTTCACCAGACGCTGCTACCTTCCCCAGCTCGTTCACAGGAGAGTAATGTAATAACTGTCAATTTATTCATTCAATTTAAATATTTTCTCTTAAAGGAGTACTGCGCATAACGGAGAGTTTTCTGCTCCTCAACCGATTTTAATGAAATTTTGTACATAATATCTAGACAATATGAGAGTTCCAATAATCCAAATCCTATGTCCATATCACTTCCGGTTATCATGGAAAGCGCGTCCAAAAATATCCACTTCCGGATTCAAATTTTTATAATGCTGTTCAAAATAAATTCTGATATCTCCAGAATGGCTTAAGCTATCAAATCCAAATTTCGTATGGAACGTACTAATATAATGCGCATGTTACACTGTAAACCAAAAGACTATACGTATCTTCAACCTTTTTGGAGAAAAAAATAGTTTTCTTATGTAAACGTGCAATTTTCATTATAAAAAATACACTTTGCTCAGAAAACTCTGTATTGTTTAACCATCAGCTCCCACTAGTTACAAAACGATACTTCGCTCAAACAATATTTATGTAATGTAGAAGAACGTATCGAAAAATCTTTTTGTAACTGGGCTGATAGAAGAAGCATGTTATACTCTAAAGATGTATTCTTGCGGATTCTAATTTTTATAGCGTTGTTCAAAATAAATTGTGATATCTCAAGAATGGCGTAAGCTATCAAATACAAATTTCGTATGGAAAGTACTAATATAATGAGCATGTTACGCTGCAAACCAAAAGACCATAGATTTAAAACTTTTAGAGATAAAAATTAGTTTTCTTATGTAAACGTGCAATTTTCGTTATAAAAATTGCACTTTTTTCAAGAAACTCTGTGTTGTTTGTTTTCATCAGCCCCCACTAGTTACAAAACAATACTTCGCTCAAATAATCTCTATATAATGTAGAAGAACATATTCAAAAAATAATTTTGTAACTGATGGCGGCTGATGGTTAGAAGAATAATTTTAAACTAAAAAAATGAGTACTTCCGGATTCTAATTTTTATAGTATTGTTTAAAATAAATTCAGATATCTCCAGAATGGCTTAAACTATTAAATCCAAATTTAGTGTGAAAAGTACTAATATAATGGTAATGTTGTAGTGTAAACCGAAATACTATATCTGTAACCGTTTTGGAGATAAAAAATAATTTTTGGTATGTAAATGTTCAGTTCAATTTTACTTATTAAAAATGCAATTTTCTTAGGAAACTTTGTGTTTAATCATCAGCCCCGACTAGTTACAAAACGATACTTCGCTCAAAGAATGTCCATGTCATGTAAAACAACATATTCAAAAAAATTTTGTAACTGATGGGGTCTGATGGTTAGAAGAAACATTTTATACTCTAAAGTTAAGTACCTAACGTGGAAGTATATCTTTGAAATTCAGCTAAATAAACCATAATATCTGAAAGTCCTTATGATATTCCAACCGCATTTTGTGTGACAAATACCGTTATTATGAACATATCACAATAAAGGTTTCTAGTTGATAACATCATCCGTGTTTGAAATAGAAAATATTTACTGCTTATCTCGCTGACGCAAGCCCACAGCTTTAGGAATTGATCGAAACTCTTCTGTCGAGTGGATTGAAGACATTTCGTGAAGACAGAGTTTTTCTTTGTCAAGAAATGTGTAAATTGAACATAATTTCACCACATTTTGTTTTGGAAAATTCCAAAAGTAACTCGCAAATTTCTCTGGAGTAAACAGCGTGGCTGCCATGTGAATGTAAAGCGGTATTTTGCTTCGCAAGTAATAACATCGCATACTTCCTATGCGTCCCTTGCCCATTCCATTCTTTCATTCTTTGTCCTTTATGATACCGTATTTGTACTGTCTGTTGTTTCACTCGAATCATCAAGCTGGTCTTTAATATGACTAATATTCGTTTCAAAGTGGAAAATAGCCTTTTGTTCAAAGAATGGTTCAATTTCTCGATTTTGAAATTGATTAAACAAAATCTCCACAAGAAGCATTATTTTATTGAAAAACAGGAAGCCAGAAATTAACATGGCTGCTAATAAGTGTTTTCTTGAGTACTTGAGTGCGATGGATTGTGTTTGAATTTTTCTCTTCCTCCATCTTCACTTTTTATGTTCAGCATTCTGTGGTAACATTCAGAGGCAGGACACGATCACACGCACACATCCACATACACGCTCTCTCTTGCTCTCTCTCTTCTACACACACACACACACACATATATATATATATATATATCAATCATATTCAGCCGTTTTCTATCCACTGCTGGATGAAGGTCTCCCCCTTTTCTTTCCACATATCTCCATCTGCTCATATTCTCATCCATGTAGCTCCTGAAAAACGCTTGATTTCATCTACCCATCTTACATTTGGACGTCGTCTCGGTAGTTTCTTTTCTCTAGGAATCCAATGTAGTACATTTGTCGTCCACCTTCCATCTGTTCGTCTAGCTATGTGACCGGCCCATCTCGACTTCATCTTCTTCGCAGTCTTGATTACATCCTCTACCTTTGTTTGTGCGCGAATCCATTCATTTCTCTCCCTGTCTCTCCTGGTTATTCCTAGCATGCACCTCTCGATTGCTCTTTGTGTGACTCTCAATCTTTGAGTCGTTTGCGCATTCAATGTCCAAGTTTCGCAGCCGTACATCATTACAGGTAAGACACATTGATTATAAACTTTACGCTTCAGACACATTGGAAGTTTGCTTTCGAAAATCAAGTGTAGTCTTCCAAACGAACTCCACGCCATTTTACATCTTCTATTTACTTCATCAGTCAGCTTTGCATCCGATGTTTTAAGCTGGCCTAGGTAAACATACTCATCAACTATGCCTATTGTCTCTCCGTTAATCTTCACTTCCTTCTTTGCAGCATGTTGATTGTACATTACATTTGTTTTACTTAAATTCATTTTAAGGCCTATTTTCGAACTCTCGTTACTCAGTTCTTCCATTCTGGTTTGTAGTTCTTCTGCACTTGAAGCAAACAGGACTATATCATCAGCGAACCGTAGGTGATGAAGATATTCGCCATTAATTTTAATTCCAACTTCATCCCAGTTTAAATTCTGGAACACTCTCTCCAAGACCGCACAAAACAGTTTTGGAGAAATTGAATCTCCTTGCCTACCCCTTTTCCAACTTTAAATTTTTCACTGTCTTGATGCAGTCTAATGACAGAAGTGGCAGTCGGGTAAATGTTTCGCAGTAACTTGATGTATGCACTTTCTATGCCTTGATGTTCAAGTGATTTAAGTACTGCTGACAAGGAGACCGAATCGAAAGCTTTTTCAAAATCTATGAATCCCAAACATAGTGGAAGTTCATATTCATTAGTCCTTTCCATAACTTCATTCAATATTTGTATGTGGTCCATTGTGCTAAATCCACGACGGAATCCGGCTTGTTCCCTTCCATGGTTAAAATCTAAGTCTCATTCAATACTATTCAAAATAACTTTGGTGAACATTTAGTTGTGAGTAAATGAAGATCAGTAGCAGACGCCTTCAGCCTGGATGGTGATACGCGCCACGAGTGGATGCAATGGAAAGCTAAGGAAGGGAGGAAAGCAGTAGAAAACATGGTAGTGGCTTTAAGGTAGCAACAACTTTCAGCCAATGGTACTTAACATAGGATATGCTATTCCAACATCCAGCGAAGGGAGAGCCAATGTAGCGGTTTGGGCGTTTAAAGGCTTACGGGGAAATTGCACACTCAAGATTAAACTGTGAACTTGTGAATTACTTTTATCTCTGCCTAAAAGAAAACTATGGCCTTTTTTTAACACGGAGGGATAAAATATTATTACATATTCTATATTTTAGAGCCATTGAAATAAAAATTAAATAATTTAAGAAACTCATGGCTATGCAACGGAGCAACACTACAAAAGACCGCTACTGAAGGAAACACTTGCTGGATTATATTTCAGTGTCAAAAAGAGTTCATACAATGAAATCCCATTGCAGTTTAAGTCATCGTGTAACACATATTAGGTTACTCACGAAACCAGGCGACGCCGGCATTTGGACAGTGAAAGTCGGGTCGACGTCGGCTGCCAAGGTACGGCTCAGCGTCAGGTTTTGAAAAATAACGTCGGGCTAACATCATAATGTCGACGAGTAGTCGGGAAGTTGTCGCTCGCCAACCTTCTTACCGACCCCGTTCACACTGCGAAAAATTAATTGTTTTAATAAACTGGATGACGTGGTTGTAGAAAGAAACTAACTTTTATTATAGCTTGTAGAAAGAAACTAACTTTTATTATAGCTTGCCTTTTATTCCATTTTTTCACCTTCAAAAACTATTGAAAATTTTCTGCACTTGTTGGTACCCGGATTCGAACCTGCCATCTTCTGATCGATTATAGTGTATTGCGCCGCTTCAACCACTACTCCACAGAAACTCCTGTCCAACTCTTTTTGTTAATCAGATACTTCTGGAAGTTAGACATGGAATGTAGTAACAGAAACACTATATTCATTACAGAATGACGTTACTCCCGGAAGTGTGGATGAATATTCTACATTACACAGAATTTTTCCAAAGCAAATCGTCATAGAAAATGGAACTACAACAAAACTCCTATTTATGCAACAGGATTACTGTTACTTTTTATAGATTCAGATGAATATCAAAATATCGTGATTATACTACTATAAATATTATCACCAGGTTTCCACCTGGATTTTCAATTTGGGGTGTAAAGTCAATTGGGTAAGTAAAGTTTTGTACGGTTTCTATCGATTTTTCACATCAAAAAGTTTAAAGTTGGAGGGGGGGGGGGTTGTAAGATACATATAAGATACATATAGATATACAATAGCAGATAGATATACAGGTAAACAAGAAGTTGTTAAATATAGAAGTTTGATAGCAATACAACTATATTGGATAATAATTGTTGATCAAACGTTAAAAAAAAACAATCTGTCAGAATCAGTCAATTTATGATGCTTTGATCTGTACAAAGGAACAGCTAATTCAAAATTTTCTGTCTATGTTCTAAATTTGAATTTTATTTATGACCTTTAGACATCTAACGCTTAAATTGGGATAGCGGAGGGAAAGATTCGGGAAGGTGTCGGCCAGGGCCTATGCTGAAGGCGCCATCCCAGCATTTTCCTGGTACTGAGGAAAACCCTGGGAAAACCTCAGTCTGGATGATCGACCTCTGGGATTGAAGCCAGGATCTCCCGAAAGCTACGTCAACGCTGAGCTACGGCGGCTCGGTCAATGTTCTACAGATAAAAAAAAATACGCCAGCATTCGTAATATTTTGAGAATAAGGTAATTTGAATTTATAACATAATATCCTAAAAAGGCAATAATAATAATTATTATTTCTCTATATATAAACATAAGTCGTGACTGACTGACATACCAACGTCCAGGCCAAATGGTTTAAGCTAGAAACTTGAAATTTATGGCTAATCTGGCTTTATCTAACCTATTTCACTGATGTTCGGTAAGAAGCGAAAAAGAGCTTATTCTAAAGTAGAAATGAAGAAGAAAGGTCATTTCTTATTTTTAAAAAGAAAAAAGATGCTGGCCTGAGGTGGGATTGAACCCGATACCCTTACTCCAGCTGAGCTGAGACGCGTCGAATAAGTTCTCCTTTCTATAGACCTGCCGGTAGAATTCTTTTGCAACGGTATGCCGATACATAAATTCCAGATTAAAACAGTCAGAAAATGGACGGACCCCCAAACTTTTCCCGACCACCAGGAAGTGGGTGGGACCCCACTTATTTCCCGACCATTGAGAATTGACGGGCCCCGCTCTTTTCTCGACCATCAGGAAATGTGTGGGGAGCCACCTTTCCCCACCTAAGGCAATGGACGGGAGCCCATCGTTTTCCCACCATCAAGTGCTGAAATTGGTCGAGGTTTTGCCTCTACGATGACAAGTCAGAGAGCGACGGCGGCCCGCAAGTGGCCAAAGATGCACGCCGACCTTCCCCATCTACTTCCCGACTACTAGTCTGGGTTCTGCCTATCCCCGACGGCGACCCGACCAAAATACCGACCATTTGCCGCCTTGGTCGCCATTCGGCTTGCTGGGTAAGTATATAGGGTGTATCAGTCATATAAGCAAAGACTTCGAGAGATGATTTGTCGCACAAAAATAAGAATAGAAGTTAATATGAATATGGGTCCGATTTCAATTCGTTTTGGAGGTAAAGCGTTTCCAACTTGGAGCCTAAATTGGAAGCCTTGCAATGTGAAGAAAATGAATAATTCTCAATAAATCAGAAACGATGCATTGAATGAAACTTCGTTAGCGGAAATTTGTTCCTGTCAACCTATTGGATATCATGAGTGAAAATCCGATGTCACCTGGCTGTCAGTGTTGCCAGTCTAGTTTAACATTTAAATTTTTCAAAAGGCACTACGTCATGATATTGCGTATTTGGAGCCCTGTAGTGACGACAAACAACACACGTAAAGCACATACCGCAGTGTTGCACACTATGGAAGAAGTATCCTAGGAATTATATTTTTTGGTGTAAAATTGCAAAAATCTTCCTGTCTGATCTATAGTTCGCATCACTGCGATATGTGTGTTACGTATGTTGTTAGCCACCACCAGAGGATGCTAAATATCCAATCACAGCACGTAATTCCATGAAAATTTTAAATGTTATACCGGGTTGGCAACACTGACAGCCAGGTGACATCGTATTTTCACTCTTGATATCCAGCATATTGATAGAAACAAATTTCTGCAAACAAAATTTTTATTCAATGCATCGTTTCTGATTGATTGAGAATTATTCATTTTCTTCCCATTGTAAGACGTCCAATTTAGGCTCCAAGTTGGAAACGCTGCACCTCGAAAACGAACTGAAATCAGACCCATGTATATAGGAACTTTTTTTCTTATTTTGGTGTAACAAATCATCTCCAGAAGTTTTTACTTATATGACTGGGACACCCCGTATATTCTATTAGGAACTATGAAAATCTATACGTAAACAATACGATAAATATCGTGTAATAGAATTGTTAGTGTCTGAACTCTCCACTATTGGAGTAAGAAAATCTAAATCTAATTCTCAAATAATTACTACACCCTTCCAAGGAACGTTAATATTTCATGAAGTTGAATGTTCCATAACTACGTAACAAAGTACGCTTAAAATCTTTGCATATAAATGAAACAAATTTACTGTGTAAATCGATAAAAATGTTTCAAGGCTCGTTTTTTCCTTGGCTTTGAGTTCCACATGATAACAGCAAATACGTGATGGAACGATATGTATACACTTCCTCTTTTGGGGAGGAAGAAAACGAAGGGGGGGAGAAAGTCTTTCGTGTCTCAGTGTTTTTTTTAAAAAGAAATCACGCATCACAGGAATGGAACTAATTATCTAAAATTAACGTGCTTCATTAAAATCTTTTCATTAGATAAAATGCATTGTTACGGCTTCAATATTCCTGCTTACTTATTCATAGATTTCAACATGTGACTCATTAACTTGGTTCAAGCACATCTTATGCGCCTTCAATATCCTTCCTAGCTATCCTGCTTTAATATTGTGCCATGATTTCAGGTCTAATATGAAGCCCTAATCGCAAAAGGCAGGCGTCCCTATGGATTGTGATAAGCCACGCAAAAGCACCTGCGAAATATTACCAGGAAGTATTTGACGAAGGTGTAATACCTTCTCGTTGAGTTGTCTCTAGGTCAAAGTGAATAGGGGTATTATATTGCTTCGAAACCTTTGACGTTGTGTTGTATAGACGTCTGTAATTACGAGAAAATACACCGAATCAGTCCATGCACACAAACAGGAAAATGATAGGGAAAGCATTAAACTGATTTAAATTTTTTGATCGTTTAATTTCTTACATTATTTGCTAGAAGTAAATTGCATATGATAGGATATATACATTTCTAAGCGTGGCTATTATGACAATATGGTCTTGTGAATTCAGCTTTGTCAGAAAGCTGTGTTTTTCTTTATCTCTAAGCGATAACAATAGGCTGCATTGAAATTAATATTTGCCGTAATTAAAATGTATGTGAGGCTTGTTAGCTAAGAAGAACGTTGATTAGCTTTATATATATATAGGGTGTCCATAAAATTTGTCCTCACCCATCCGGAACAAATGGAAATATGAGAAAATTCTGAAAATCCACTTCTGATCTTTCCGAGGGGAAGAGTAGGTATGGGGCAATTCAAAAATTTCAAATTGCAAGGGAGGTCGACTGATAATATCATTTGAGAGTTCTTGATGATACAACAATTTTTGGTCAGCTCCGGTCCCAGTTCAAATTAGTAGGGATCAAAGCTGAAAAATGACTATTTCTTTACTCATACTTAAATATTTGAATAGAAGAGTACAGGGCGGCACTTCTCTAGAAAAATGAGTTTATATGCTATCATTCTTAGGTTTTCGGTCTCACAACATTCCAGGGTCCCCACGAGAAACCGGATACGTTATCCCCTCAATAAAATTTGTTTCTCTCCTTTGTATTTCTGGAACGTACGGTAACGAGAAAATGCCGAAAAACTTATTCCATTATTTTAAGAAGGTAACATTTTAGCTAAAAGTCCACTTCTAACTAACTCATAAGATTCGACTCTTGCAACTTGAGTAAACAATGGTAAAGAGAAAGTCATTTTCGAACTTTGGCCTTTCGCCATTTTGAGCAGCAACATATCGATTCTGGAATTGTCCCATTTTATTCCAAAACCATTCAAATTATATATATATATATATATATATATATATATATATTAGTCGATACTCTTGCAATTTGGATATTTTAGTTAACCTCCACCTCGTCCCCTCGGGATTTGTTTCTCAGAGGAATGTTGCAACATTGAGGGCTTTAAGGCCTAGGAAAACATTAGATATATAATAATTTTGCTAGAGAAGTATTTTGCCACCTTGTAATCTTCTGTTCAACTCTTACAGTCTGAGCAAAACCTAGTCATAAAATAGTGATTTTCAAACTTTGAATCCCACCATTTTGAATAGGGGCAAACCGATCCCGGAGTTGATCCAAAATTTTCTTTCATCAAGACGTTTTAAACGATATATTACTTGATCTCCTTTCAATTTGAAGTTTTTGAGTTGGATCATCTTGCATTCTCAGGAGAAGAGGAGTGTCAAAAGTGGAACTTTTTAGCTAAAAATATTAGCCCCTAAAAGTAATGGAATATATATTTCAACATTTTCGCATATTTCCACTTGTTCTGCAGATACAGGTGTGGGGACAGACTTCTGAATTTATTCATGCACTAGTCAAGAAAAGGTATATGGTCATGTGTTATGGTGAATAACGTGTCATAACATTGTGTTGTTATCTGTTGCAATAATATTTTAGAGTCAAGCATTCACCAAAATGAAATTTATATATCGCTATCGTACAAAATAGCTGTTACATGAACCAGGTTACAAAAAAGGGAGAATTTTTTGTTATATCAGGTCATCCTAAAGAGGTGGACTCATTCTTCCTTGCAAGAAACTTAGATCAATTTACGTTCCAAGCTTCTCAAAGAGACTATTTCGCATGAAAAGTTTCTCTAAAAGGAATTTGTTCCCAGAAACGCACTTCTTTCCTCTCCAGCTCTGTATATAAATAAGATTATAATGATACCCTGTAGGAGATTAAAAAAAAAATGGAGGTTCCAATTTACTTTAAAAAATACGTTTTTGACTACATACATTATTAATTATTAAATGAGATTATATTTTGCGGAGTACTTTAAATACAATTATAGGTAACATCTTAAGCTGTTTTGTATTGATAGAGGAAATTACGAAATGAGAACAGTATGGGGATTGGTTTCCCGTAAAGAAACCAGAGTTGAAACTGGGTCACTTTTGCTGACTCGGATATAGGTTACTTGATTGACCCAGTCCTAAACCTTATCCGACTCACTCGGTCTTTTCGGGTATATGAGACTATTTCCATATATTATTGCAATTGTTAGGAACTTTTCGGCGACGAATTTTTCGTGCTCTGGGGGTGAAAAGAATGTCTTGGTCAAACAAAGAAACACTGTTCAAACATAAATGTATAATAAGGAAAGATAAAAAGGCCACCCTGCCTTACGGGTGATCGAGTCTGGTCGGGTACCAATGGATCCAGTGACCCGGTCTAAAACTTGACCCGAATGATCCATTTCAGCACTGAAAGAAACAACTGAAGTTTACAACAATTTCGAAATAAATTTAAAGAACAGATACTTCTCATATTTCTGTTCAATCATGATCTTTTACTCATAAAAACACACCCCAACACCAACAAACAGTCTCTGTGTGGGAGCATTGGAGGGAACAGCGGTATTGGTTTGAAGAAATTAATCTTTAAAAAAAATTAAGTTCTTTGATGATTAAGGACTTTGGTCTAGCACAATAACGATTTTTAGTTGTTCTGCTATAGTTGAATCTTTTTCGAACTGAAAGTAAAAGATTAATGGAAATAATCTCATTCCTCTTCGGATTCCGCACTTACGTTAGTTTCAGAAAATACAGATGATTATCAGAATAATGGAAACACCTGAACGAAAGTGCAACTTATCAGATTAATATGGTGTCGGGCCACCTTTCGCCTTCAGAACAGCCTTGATGCGACGTGGAATGGAGGCATAGAGGTCGTGAATGGTAGCAAGTGGAATATTACACCATTCCTCGTGCAGGGCATCGGCCTGTTCTGTGAGAGAGGATGGAGGTGGAAATCGTCGCCGGAGTCGTGTTTCCAAGATGGACCACAGATGTTCAATTATGTTGAGATCTGGGGATTGGGCGGGCCAGGGGAGGTGTTGAACTTCATCCCGATGTTCCTCAAACCACGCTGCAACAACTCCAGCTGTGTGAATGGGTGCATTATCATCCTGGAATATGGCGTCATTGTCCGGGAACAACATCCGGACCATAGGATGCAAGTGGTCTCCTAAAATTGCGACATAATCGTTGGCAGTGATGCGTCTGCGAAGTATGACCACAGGACCCAATGAAAACCATGATATTGCGGCCCACAGCATCACCGTGCCGCCGCCATGTTTCACAGTTGGGCGGAGACACTGCAGATCATACGCTTCTTTGGGCGTTCTCCACACATAAACACGGCCCGTGGTTTGGAATAGGGTGAATGGTGACTCATCCGACCATACCACACGTTTCCAGTCGTCAACGGTCCAAGTTGCATGGTCGCGGCACCATTTGCGGCGTGCTAAAGCGTTCTGGTCCCTGATGAGAGGTTTGGCCCGTGCAACACGACCCCGTAAGTTCATGTCATGTAATTCGCGGCGGACTGTGATTGTCGAAACAGGTTGGGGGAGGTGCTGATTGAGTTCCTCCGTCACTTGCGCCGCAGTGGCACGACGGTTCCGCGTGACAATGCGCTTTAATACCCGGCGTGCCCTGTCACTGATGCTTTTCTTCCGCCCACTGTTCCGCTTCCCCGATGTGGTTTTCCCGTGTGTTGTGTAGGCCGTCATCACCTTCGACACTGTCCCTGGCGACACACCTAACACACTAGCCACTGCCGTCACACTCACTCCACATAACCGCGCACCAACAATTTGCCCTCTTTGAAACTCTGAGAGGTCTCCCATTTTACACTACCTCCGTCTGCTGCAGCCACTGCACACTCCTGTTCCACGACGCCTGACGTAGTATGGAGACCGACCTAACACACCACCACCAGCAGTCCGGCGCTGCGGTCGCCACGACACCACTGCCAACCCATACATCTGACGTGTTTCCAACTACAGGTGTTTCCATTATTCTGATAAGCATCTGTATGTTCAAGTATTTATTCACACACTGTTCAGCCTCGTTCATGTGTAGCGGGTCTCGTATTCATGAAAGTGAAAAAGTCACCACCGATTGGAGGCACTTAAAACGACGCTGTAAACCAGTGTTGCCACAAGACTTGTACAAGATACAATCAAAATCCGAACAATTTATTTATACACGAATGTGGAGAGCTGTTTGTTATATTTTGCTGCAACTAATTTGCAGCGCTATATGTACCGGACTGCAACAGCTTTGTTTCTTGATCCTTCACGTTGCACATAACAAACAATGGCAAAAATATAATTTGATGCCTGAAGCAACATTTGATACCGACAACTACTTCATATTCAGCAAGTTCAACATGTAGCGCAGAAAGTAGCGTAAAATCATTTCCACTACTTAAAATATAACGCGCTACAAGTGCAACTACATTTTAAATATATAGCATCACTACTGCACACGTTACTAAAAAAAAGTAGCGCGCCGCATAACAACAGTTGTAACCATTGCATCAAATTGTTTCTTGCACTTCGATGACAACTAAACCATGCTCATTCAATTATAGTCATTTTAGGAATGATGTTATAAGGTGAAGTTAAGGAGAGATGCCTCACTTTTTTTGAAAAATAATTGTGGAGCGAATAGAACAGAAATTGCTGAAGAGCTATATTGTAATAAGATACATAAAAGTTGGCCCAATAGTTATATAATGCTTCTTAGTAACACATGAACGAAAAGGAAAGAAAAATGTAGAAGGAAGATTTTCAAGCTCGCCAAAGCGATTCAAACAGATATATCGTAAAAACTTACTTCCGATTCTTCAACATTTTTTTTACAGTACAGTCTCTACCACATTTAATGCATGTAGTATGGTAAATTGCACGAGTACATGCAACAACTTGCCAAAGTTGGTGTACCTAATCAAATGCACTGTCTACGGAGTGTGAAAGTATTTTTTCATAGGCGTCCTGACGCAACGTTTCTGCTATCGAGTACTGCCTAATGCTGCATACAGTTTAGTATAATTTCTCTCTCTTCCCACAACCTACAAAGGCTACCGTTCGCGAACGGACAATAAAGCCAAGATATAATTTTCCCTTGCTTGTCGAATGTTTTGCTGTGCAACCCTCATATTTTCATGCATTTACTTTATATTTCATTCAACCCTTCCCAATACTCTCTATAATATTTTATTCTTTAGCGACATACCAAGATTTGTTTATTTGGTCGACACATTTTCAATATTTATGTTGCATTATTACGAGGCAACAGCAATAATGCCTCTGATAGCATTACATGAAAATTAACATTTTAACATCTAGAGGCTATTCCTGGCACCCAGTTGCTATTATTCTACTAATCTATAGTCCTTTGTGTTTCTGTCACGACCTACACCCCAACATAATGTGCCAATTCTTTTCTAGTTTCACTTTGGTTCATGTGGCATCTCTCCTCAACAAAAGGGCGGCATATTTCCTCAATATACTGTAGATGGAGAGATGTCGCATCTCATTATTGCTCTGGTCGTCCCTTTGTGCTTCACTGCTGTCTGTGAATTGCACGTAGCTGAATAGGAAAGCACACTACTGTCATTTTGTTACAATATATTTTCATTCGTACTTCAAATATACAATCCCACTTACGTTAATCTAAATTTGTGCACCCGATCGGTGACGGTGACGCGTCGAGCAGTTACGCAACAATGCACTACGCATGGCACAGGTAGTAGCGTCATACAGAGTTGCACTATAGCCTGCAGGATAGTTGATGATGCGTGGACAAATTATGAGCTGCAATCCCTCTTAACTGACTGAACCTGTGAGTAAAGTTTGAGGCAAATTTTTGGAGGTTTTACTTTCAGCAAGAAATACCTTTGAACTGCTGACGTTTCTAATGACTTTTGAAGATTTCTGGTGAATCAAGGATACTTTCTACAGCGGTCAGACACATCAAAATAGGAAATTATGAGCAATATCAGAGCTTATCAGTGCGTTTCTGACAAGATGATAATTCCTTAATAGTTTAGAAAGCAACATTCGAATTTGTAGTGTTTATACCAAAAAAGTAGAAATTTTGACCTAAACCCCAGACAGAATAAAGATATCGTCTCAAAGAGAAGATTTTGTTCTCGTCAACAAGGACTCCCAAACACACATTTTGGGACACTAGTCGCATATCGATTTCGAAAATAAAATGATTGTACAGCCCATCCTACTGCACATCTCTCCAGCGACATGGCGCGTTCCTGCCGCCGTGCTCGAGGGGATCCACACATTGTCAGTGGGTTGAAAATAAATGTTTAGAAAAAGGGTTTAAAACTTATTTTGGGTGTTTTTTTGTTTTAAAAACGTTCTTTCGTAGACTGCGATGATCCGATTATAGAATAATTGGGCTCTGTATGACCAATTCCCTGTGATGGTCGGTTAAGTTGACACGCTGGTAGGTTACGTGTAGGGTTCTAATATGTAGCCGAGAAGCCTTGATTGGTTTGTTCTGTAACGCACGTGATTTATCCTCGAACACGTGACAACGTATGGTACTGGGTGCAGTCCAGGAATGGACTTTGAAGGAGCAAATGTATCCTCGACAAGAGACTAAGTAAATGATTATCTACCCCTTTGGTTCGCTGATGAAAAATGGCCAGGAACGCACAGTAGTAATTTCCGAGGGATGTGATGAGACTAGTATTCATGCTGTAAGAAAATTTGAAACTCTGATATGTATTCCCCTATTAATCTTCGTGAAGTTGATGTGTAGTCAAGTTCAAGAATCGTGCGTTGCGTTTCCCTCGTGTTCTTTCTTCCGTCTAGTATACTGGATATTAGTCTTGTCCGTCGTTTGCATTATTCTGTTTAAAAGCAATGATAGGAGATCGATGAGTTGAAGAAATAACAACTGGTGTCCTTGTAAGCATCATTATGACAACCAACCTATTTGCTTGGATATCATGCTGCGCGCGGTTCGGTTGATGTAGGACAATAGTAGAGAGTAGTAATAGTAATTTTACCATAAAAGCTTTCTTGAGTAAGCGCGGACCCACAGAGTAGTAAAATAGGATCGCGAAAGTGATAATTTTTCTTGTTTACATGTAAATAAATATCCACGTTAAATTCATTAATTATGGATTTAATTGGACTATACTGGAGAATGTAGGGATTGTGAACCTCCCTCGCTTAAGGAGGTATCAATAAATATACTTTAATCACAGTGCAGTGTATCTGCGATAAAGCGAATCAATATCTCAGTAACGAGGTTAATCCAAACTTTCGAGCCCTGGAAAACCATTATATGCTAATTAGTAGAAGTAAGGATAGGAATAGTATAAATAAAAAATCGACAGAGCGGCGAAAAAGAAAAGATACAAGAAAACACATAAGTTTATATGGCGCCCGAACAGGGACATGTGAGCTGAAAGTAGTCTATTTACCTATTATATTCTCCAGTCCAAAACCTACCAGTGGGTCTCGAAGCATAGGGAGTTCGAGAAAAAGGGTTTACTTTTGGCCCGAAAATTCTTCTCTCGGCACACTGCGGAAATTCTTAGCAACACTGAGGAAAGGTTCATCGTGGAAAAAACAGGAGAAGTCCGCTACCATACTCAGCTACGACACAAAATAAAGAAAGTGGAGGCTTTCACAAGAACCGCAGGGGTTGAAGTTGAGTATCAGAGAAAAGATGAAGGGAAAGAGGAACTATCTAGCCTATAGAAGCGGCGTAGTATGAGATGTAGCCAGTTGTAAACCAGATTTGCGGATATTATGTATCTTTGAGTGATCACGTACCACTAAAAGGGTTCCACGAACTGGAATTTGAAACAATGGAAATCATCAGTCTTGGCGAAACATTTTTGTAGTTGGTTTGAATTCGTGTCTCAGTAGTAAATTTTATCCAGTTATAATGGTTAGTTCAGTGCGAAACGCGAACAGTACTAATAAAAAGAATCGGAGAAACAAGTGAAAACGTAGCCTAAGATCGGTGGCTAACGCAATCATTCAAATCGAAATAGCAACTATTATGAAGGGGGCTGTCTTAATGTGGTGCGCCATTGATAATCCTTATAACATAAGTCGTGCTAAGAGGAGACGAATTAAGAGAAGGTTGGCGGCAGTAGCTAACAAGAAGAAGGAAGAGGAGAAATTGGAGGATGAGCCGACGCCCGGCTGTTCTTCCGAGCTTATAGCGGCGGAGAAAGAGCTGATGTATAGTAACGGCAGAGATGTTTCTCTCCAACAATATAAAGAAACTTTTTTTCCTGGGAATGGGGGAAAGGAAGGAGAAGGATACAATGATGACGCAGTGAGTTTGTATGCGCTCGAAAGCGAGGAAAATTCAAGTAAGGTAGCTGAGTTCGAGGATGAGAATAAGGAAGAAGAAGTATCCAACGTAGCCCAAAAGGAGAATGACATGAAGCAGCGAGATGAAGATGTGTTTAAAGATCCACTTCCGGTGCCATCGGACATTTCAGCGACACAGTAATCTTGTGTTTAGTTCCGATAGGTTTCTGAAGGTGTATATGCTATGGCGAGAGTTGAAGCAAAGAAAGTCAAGTTAAGGAAGAGACACCAGTTCTTGCCAACACTATAAGCAGAGAAAACGGACCTCATTTGATAAGTTACTGTTGTGTGTCTTATGAGACTATAGCATAATAATCAGCAAGGATATAGACTCGAAAAAAGTAAACTTTCAATTTATCAGAACTAACTTTCATCATTTTTTTTTGCGAAGGCAGGGGAGACGATACGGGCTACTTTCCACCTTATCAGGTGGTGTTATATTTCAAATGTAAATTTTTTATTACTAATTTTTATTAATTATCTAATTGATATATATATATATATAT
>JAGDQP010008532.1:10768-62595 GCA_022664845.1 Lepisma saccharinum
GCCGGTCATCCTGACAGGTTTTTTCCTCAGTCACTGCATTCGGCAGGTCGTGGGTTCAACCCCAACAGCCGGTCATCCTGACAGGTTTTTTTCTCAGTCACTGCATTCGGCAAGTCTTGGGTTCAACCCCAACAGCCGGTCATCCTGACAGGTTTTTTCCTCAGTCACATCAAGCAAATGCTGGGATGGCACTTTCAACTTAGGCCTTGGCGGATACCTTCCCTATCCCTACCTGAGCCTTACAAGGCCATACATAAAAACATTTTGGTTCAAAATCCACTTTCTAATGATGTCGGTTGCGTCCCTTTTTTTCCACATATTCGCAACACGACGTCTCGCCAAGTTAATTGTTTCATATTTACATTAATACAAGTACATAAACCTGGCTTTCTTATTTCGTCCTATGCACTTTTTATTTCTATAGGACATTTATTTTATTTTTTAAAATCAATACTATATTTTTAAAAGATACTAGAACATCTCTCTACATACCTCAGGATTCAGCCAACTCTGGACGATATGTTTAGTACGTCTGACTGCATCAAATGTTACCCACAGAATGGGCTTTCTTTATCTCGCAGCATCATAGCTTCTTTCTTCGAGTCTGTCGTATTAAGCAGTTTCATTTGTATGCTGAACCTATTCAAATTTTGTTTTCCATAATCAGTTCATTTATAAGCAGTTTTCCATCCACCCAAGAACTACTTCAACATCAGATAAAAAAAAGTTCCAATCTTGTATTCGATGTCTGCGTGTCAAGATATATATACATACATAGATACATATATATATATATATATATATATATATATATATATATACTCTGTCAAAAGTCTTGTTACCACGCCATGGGGTCCCCCTCATTAGCATAATAATCCCCTCAACAGCAAGACAATACTACTCAACTCTACGCCGCTAAAACATGTCAAGAAATAGTAACAGATGGTTCATGGATTCTCTTGGGGTAAAATATTTCGGATGTAAACTAGTTCCTCATTCGGATCTCCGGGCGGGGACTGCTTAAGGGGGCTCCAAGAAAAGGATTAAGAAAAAACTTAAAATAGGAACGTGGAACGTACGAACATTATACCAAACGGGCGCCCTTCAGGTGGTGGTACGCGAGACCGAAAAGTACGAGTTAGATATATTAGCGATACAAGAAGTCCGATGGGAGGGTCAAGTTAGCACCGACAGGGCAAGTACACTTTCTACTACGGGGGAACATAGTCTTACGATTTCGGAACAGGATTCCTCATTAAGAAAAGTATCCTTCAGGCGGTTCAGAATATAGAGTTCGGAAACGAAAGACTATCGTACGTTACGATACGTACTCGATGGGGCAACACTGTTTTATTAAACGTCTATGCTCCGACCGACGTGACTACTGATAACGACAAAGATATATTCTACGATGAGCTAGAAAGGGTGTTGAACCGAATGCCGAAGTATAATTCGAAAATCGTGTTGGGTGATTTCAATGCAAAGGCAGGGAGGGAAGAAATATATAGACCTACTATAAGCAAATACAGCCTTCACGAAAAGACCAACAACAATGGAGAAAGACTGACAACTTTCGCGATTTCGAAAAACCTACTAGTAAAGAACACATACTTTAAACACAAAGGCATACACAAATACACATGGGTATCTCTGGACGGCCAAACTCTCAACCAGATCGATCACTTATTAGTAGACAGACGAAGACACACCAACACAATGGATATTAGGTCGTACTGAGGAGCGGAAGGAGACACCGACCATCAATTAGTGATCACAAAAGTAAGGGAAAAGTTATGCATCGCGAACAGAGAAAGCAAGGGGTGCAAAACAACTGAAATGCGAAGTGAAACGATTAAATAATCGGAGTATCAGATTACCAACTCGAACTCTCAATTAGGTTCAAAATCCTAGCCGACTCGACTAATAATAATGATGATATTAATAACGAAACTGATATAAGTAAGATGTGGGAGGTAATTCGTGTAATAATTAAGAGCGCAGCGAATGAACATATAGGTGAGAAGAAACAACAGAAAAACAAACCTTGGTTTGATGAAGAATGCCTTAAGCTTTATGAGGAACGAAACCAAGCAAGGCGACGATGGCTAAGCAATAAAAGCGTAGCAAATACCAGTACAGTAACGCGAAACGAAACACCACACTCGGTTTCAGAAACAAAAAGCTAGAATATATGACGCAGAAGATTCAGGAGATAGAAGGAAAATAACATAGAGGCAGGACGGGTAAAGTGGATAAGTTAACGTTTTTGCCACTATTGTTGAATAAGTATTCAAGCTGTCAAGTTAATATTGGCTGGTCTACTGCTTTGGACATTACTCTTACCAAACCAGAAGACATTAAGATTATTGAGGCTACGAATACTGGAGCGTAACACGAAATTCAGATCTGTTGCATGTTATCACTTTCCAAAACCGCCCGGGCAAAGTGAATAATGCGTGCGGGCAAAGTGAGTAATGCTATGATAAACACGTTTAGAAGGCAAACGAAATGTAACAGAAAATTCATTCTACCACAAAATACTTAGTTTTAATGTTATACAATTTGAAATTTATTGTAGCACAAAAGAAATAGACTTTTATCGATTTATTTTACTATTAAAATCTGCCTACTACCTGATTATTGATACCTCGCATCAACTTGGTAGCTATTTTGTTCTAAAGATAACACTGATTACAATACACTACTCTGCACTTTCACTTGGCTACTCATGACACAGATCATGACCCAAAGCCACTGTAAGATGTGCATCCTTCGTGCGCCCACGCTTCACAATCACCGCATTGGATCCAGTCGTAAAAAGGAGGGTCACAAAATTTTCCCGCACAAAAATAAGTAATAGTCATTCTTTCTGGTCACTTTCTTGCACTTTCCTTTGTCAAAATCTTTAAACAATTCCTTTCTCTTAAATCTGTTGCCTCTTCTCTAGAAATACTTCTCTCTTTTAGCTTTCCTGATTGGAGTGGGAGTAAGGATCTCTGATTGTTGATATTCTCTGGGTTTTCGAGTAAACTTAGCAGCTGTCGATTTGGGCAAAGGTCTGATGTACAGAGGTGAAGCTTTTGTGTAGACTGTAGATGAATCATTAGGAATAGAACGAGAACTAACTGAAGTGTTTCTGTCTGGTTGGCGAATACCCAAATGAGGTGCACTTTCTGCTTTTGCTGCTGTAAAACTGACGTTTCCCGATGAAGCTGAAGGAGTAGAAGAAGTCGCACAGAGTGTAGACGATAGCCACATTTTTGTTCTGCACATAAACTCGTTTGAAGTTCTGCATTTTCTGACGAATGAATCATGGTGCATTGTGGAAGGACCAAAATCTGTTTCAGTGAGTAAATGTGTTGGAATAAGACCCGCTGTTGTGAAACCAGAAATTTCGTTTTGAACAATGCTGCTTTCAAATAAGCTGGAGTAAGATCTTGCAGATATCATACTGATTAATGATTCGGTCAAGATGACATATTTGGAAAATGTTTATTTCTTGTGCAAAGTATTGATTTAGCGGAGAATACGCAGACAAGTCTAGTGGCTCGAATTTATGGGTAGTATGACGGGGGAAGGATAGGAAAATTACCTTATTTTCAGAGGCGTATTGCAAAGCAGGGTAGTATTTGTGAGCTTCCAGATTGTCCAGCCGATGAAACATTTTTTTCCTTCATTTGTTGGCCGTACTTTTTCAACAAAGAATTTTAACCAACTTGTGAACGCATTGCCATTAATCCATCTGCTGTCTGTACACGTCCCGTGTGAGCCAGGTGGAGCGCCATCCAAAATCCAATCCTGCATCTTCTTGCGGGCAAATATGAAGTACAGTGGAATGAATGATAGCCATTAAAGATTGGTAGCCTACGCCATTCGTCCATATCTGGCTCAGATATTGTTTATGAGTGAGTCTAAAATCCGAATGCGATAATGTGACTGCAAATGTAAAGTGAGAAAACGTGACCTAAAAAGTGCAACGCAGCTGCTAGGCCTATGCTTTAGAAAGAACTTCTCTCTCTCCCTCTCTCTCTCTCTCTCTCTCCCTCCCTCTCTCTCTCTATTTCTCTCACACGCTCCGTCACACATATTCATAAACACATGCCACACCTACACACACATAAACCCTCACTCACCTCACACACAATCTGAAAATTTCCTTGCGTTTTATAGGTGGTAGAACTCTATTATCTCGAAAAAAAATTGGAAGCTATACACATGGAACTAGCACAACAGTAAGACTTTTCTGAACACTTGAAACCCTTTTTTCTTTGTAGAAAGCTTATAACTTTCAAAAGAAACTTATTTTCGTCAATTTTAAGTAACTTATTTCCTTTTACCCAAGAAATGTTAAAATATCCGGGCAAAGTGGATATCTATCCGCTTTGCACTATTCACTTTGCCCAGCTGAGGCAATTTTTGTTCAAATACCTAGTGTATAATTATTAACAGACCAGGAGTATTCGTGACCAGAGGTATTACAAGTCCATAAATCAGTGTAAGTTACAAGACAAACAGAGAACATATTGCAAATGGAGAGTATTTTGATATAAAATAACAATTTCTTTTTAAAAACACGCCTTTTTCAGGTTTCTTCACACCATGTGTTCCATACCACGAGCAGAACAACTTTTGTACTGATAATGAGAGTCTCCTTCCTTGTGTTCCACATACTTCTCGGTTGGCGCTAGTGTATGCAACTCAGGAATTATTAACATTATTCTCTTTGCCCGGGTTATTCGCTTTGCCCGTCCTTACTCTACGACATCTATACAAAGGGGTAAACTCGTTAAGAAGAGGTTACAAGTCGAGGTTAGGAATGATTAGAAATGAATGTGGAAATCTTCAGGCTGATAGGACTAAAATTGTCGATGTGTGGAAAAGTTATTTCGACAAACTTCTTAATGTACACAACGGGGAACAAACAGAGGAATTTTTAAATCCATACCGCAGAACCGTGGATTCCCGAACCTAGCGAGATCGAGATCGAAATGTCGGTAAAGAAATTTTGAAATTATCAGGAATAGACAATATTCCAGCCGAATTAATTAAAGCAGAAGGAACAGCAGTAATCAAGGAACTACATAAATTGATAAGTTCTATATAGAGAAAGGAGGAGCTCCCAAGGGAATGGAAAACCTCAATAATAGTTCCGATTTACGAAAATGGCGATAAATCGGACTGTAATAATTACCGTGGAATCTCGTTACTTCTAAAGTGTTACAAGATATTTAGTAATATTCTGTTAACACGTCTAACAAGGGAACCTTACGAACCAAGTTTCGGGGATTTTCGCCGGACTGGTTCCAAAAGAGAGGGGACAGGGTAGGAAGTCAGAATGTGAAATTATTTTTTTCGGAGCAGGAGTGTAAGAGGCAGCAGAACGGGTTAAGGGTGAACTGGTGCTTCGGTCCAGTAAAACTGTACCCGTTTTCTTTGGTCAGTTTCTCATAAACGAAAGCAGAGAATTAAGTGTAACTTACCATGATTATAGGTAATGCTGTTCTACACTAGAAGCGACTAGTTTGAAGCACCGTCAGTGTTGCCAGCTGTAGACATTCGTGGCGTTCCCAGAATATTAAAAGCCCGAAAATATCGGTGAAGGCAGGGACTATAACGATGAAGTCAAAGTCATTTACTGACAAAGTATAGTTTATTCTAGTGCTGTGTACTACTTCGCCAATACTATTTTGATTTCAGTGGTAATAAGCGAAATCACCAGGAATCCTGACATAGTCATCAGGAAATTCGAGTTAAGTGCAATTTATATGCTGACTGTCAATGAGTTGATGATTCAGACAAAACGTGTTGTTACAATGACCACATCTCATGAATGAAAAAGCACAACACTGATCTGATGAACAAACTTCAGAGCCAACAATGTCACATCAGTACTGCATCGGCGTCCTGAATGGTTCCGGTTCTTCGTCCAGATATCCTGACTTGTACCATGCATACTTGATCATGTTCCGAAACATTGGGGACGAAAACTGATAATGAGTGAAGGACTGAAGACGAATGAAGTTGTCCCGATGCCAGATGTTGAACTCTTTGGTCGCGATAATGGTATCAGTCACGAACTTAACAAATGCTTTATACGGGCGGAAGAAATAGACATCCAGTGGCTGAATGAGTCCTGTGCATCCTTGTGGAATCAAATGCCATTCAAATTCACTCATGCTTTCTGGAATTGTTGATTTGATTAACACTTCATCCGTATTGGCTGACAACGAATTAAGAAGTAGAAGCATGGGTTCTTCGTATAATGTAGACACACCTGACCAGAACACATTGGTTAGCATTATCTTCTGATCTTTTTTCATGTTAGGAGAGCCAGAAACATAAGATAAAAGATTTGATGGATCAGCTGGTTTGCTTTGAGGAAGTTTCCGGCTGGATTCTGCACAAAGCATGTACATCAGCGAATGTAGATCTCCGTCCATTAAGATTATCATGTATGAGTGCGTCGTTGCCGACGTAGATCCTACAGTTGCATATACTCGTTTAATGCCCATTGGTCGAAGTGTTCGTCCTGAATGCATTTCTTTCTCGAAACGACTTTAATATGTCTTCAGGATCTGTTTGAGAACCAAATGTCGTTCGATGAACAAGGATTTCATTTTTCTGACGAATTCATCTGATTTCCGCTGTATATCCTCCTCTTTTGAGGCGCAGGTTTTTGCCACTTTATGAGTAATTGATCGCGAGATGATCCTGTTCCTTTTCTTAAACTTCTAAATCCATGAATTTTATGCATTGAAATTCAGTTTATCATCTGGATCAACCTGGCGTTTGATTTGCAATGCCTACTGTCTGATTGTTCTGTCGTGAATTATGTGCAGACATTTCTTTGAAGTGCTCAAACATTCTGGTGTTTATAGTTCTCATCTTCACGCACGACGTCATCTTTTCTCGCAATCGTTCATAGTTCTGCAGCACGACAATCGATTTGATCTTTGAAAACTTGGATCGAACAGATGCCAGAGACCTTCTCTTTCCTCCAACTGTGCTTGTCCAGTACTGGAATGCCCGTTCTTTGTATTCTTCTGACAGTTCGCTGACTCCTTTCTTCTTTCTTTCCGGTGACGGAACATACGATGAGCTACTGCCTTGAGATGACGGTGTTTCTTCTTCATCCGACACTTCCGGCATATGTTGCGTTGATATGGCTTGCGATGTCATGTCGATATCCTCATCACCATATTCACGATCAGTTGAGGCAACATCCAGGTCTGAAGCGTCCTCATATGTCAGAGATTCATACCGCTCAACGATCACTCGTTCTTCCAATAACTCGGCACATATCTGGTCGAACATTTCCCGATCTTCAATGGATGGTGCGTCATCAGATGTGCCAAATTTCTGAACCAGCAGGCGAATGAGCACTTTCGGGTTCATCCTGAAATAACAAATAAAAGACAACATTAGAATCCCTATAAAAATGAACAACAGGTTTATCAGCACTCCACAAGAATTGTAATATTTCATCCCAAAAATATTTTTATATACATAGAAAAGGAAAGGTCAAAACAAGAAAGTAGGAAAGAACTTCGTTTTAGCGTACGTGTCCACTGAAAAAAGAAAGAGAGAAGAGAGGAGAGCGAGTGCCTATAACAATGGACTCAACAGCATTTGATGACCAATTATCATATATTTTCAACTAATATCTTGATTTCATTTTCAATTCGCATCATTGCTGTATTGTGTTATTTTGCTTTCTTTTTGTGCTTATTTCAATAGTATTGGCGAAGTAGTACACAGCACTAGAATAAACTATACTTTGTCAGTAAATGACGTTGACTTCATCGTTATAGTCCCTGCCTTCACCGATATTTTCGGGCTTTTAATATTCTGGCAACACTGCGAATGTCTACAGCTGGCAACACTGACGGTGCTTCATACTAGTCGCTTCTAGTGTAGAACAGAAGGTTCTACAGTTACGCTTCTAGTGTAACTTACCTATAATCATGGTAAGTTACACTTTGTTATCTACTTTCATTTATGAGAAACTGGCAAAAGAAAATGGGTACAGTTTTACTGGACCGAAGCACCAGTTCACCCTTAACCCACTCTCATGTCTCTCACACTCATGCTCCGAAAGAAATAATCTCACATTCTGACTTAATACCCTGTCCCCTCTCCTTTGCAACCAGTCCGGCGAAAATGCCTGGAACTTGATTCGTAAGGTTCCCTTGTAAGTGTGTACGTGGATGAAATAATTGGAAATCACCAATGTGGATTTAGAAGAAATGGATCCACGTTGGACAAGATATTCACCTTGAGACGAATTTTGCAGAAGAAATGGGAATACAATGGGACGGTTCATCAGCTATTCATTGATTTTAAGAAAGTATATGATTCCATCCAAAGGGAAAAGTTATACAGTATCCTGATACGATTTGGAATTCCGAAAAAATTGGTTCAACTAGTGTAGATGTATCTCAACGACCCCATAAGCAGAGTACGGATAGGTAATAATATATCAGATAGTTTCAATATTCGCAACTAATTGAAACAAGGCGATACCTTGTTCCCACTACTGTTTAACTTTGCGTTACAATATGCGATTTTAGAAATTAAAGGGGACAAAAAGGGACTAACATTGAATGGTTTGAATTAACTGTTTGTATATGCGGATGATGTAGATTTAATAGGGGACGATATAGATACACTACATAGCAACACCGATGTCTTAGTAGAAGTGTGCGATGAGATAGGTCTACAGGTAAACATAGATAAAACAATACATGATAACAAGCCGAAACACAGGGAATGAAGGAAATAAAATCATAAGAATTAGGGATGAAGTCATAGAGAAAGTAAACAAATTTAAATACTTGGGAGCATACGTAACAAGAAAAAATGAGGTCACAGAAAAAAATAAAAAGTCGCTTAGTATCGGGGAACGCATGTTTCTATTCAGTCCAAAAACTTCTGACATCGCGATTAATATCAAGGAAATTGAAATTGAAGGTATATATAACGGTTCTTCTGCCGGTAATACTTTACGGTTGCGAAAGGTTGGAGTACGACCCTAGCAGATGAACATAAATTATGTGTGTTTGAAACCAAATTTTTTGTGAAAGATATACGGGCCGAAACGTGACGAGATGACTGGAGAGTGGAGAAGACTGCATAATGAATGAACCCCACGTACTGTACGATTTACCAGATGTTGTAAAAATAATGAAATCGCGACGACTAAGGTGGGCAGGTCATGTAGCTCGGATGGGGAAAAACGAAGATTATATTCTATCCTGGTTGGAAGGCCGGATGGAAGTAGGCCATTGGGAAGACCGAGACGTCGTTGGGAGGACAATATTGGAAGAGATCTTCGAGAAGTAGATGTTCGTGATGAAAACTACCTTGATATTGCCCAGGATATAATCCAATGGCGAACGTTTGTTACTGCGACGATGAACTTGCGAGTTCCATAAACCATAGAGTTAGTTAGTTAATTAGTTAGCTGTTAAGGATTTTAAGATGATCTTACGATTTTTGGCCACGTTTCGTTTACAACCCCATGAGCAAAATTACGGCCGACTACGACCTGCTTCAGCTGGCCGCCTGGATCCGACTGCCGTGGGAATGAGACTAAAGCCGCCGCATCAGCGCATCTCTGTCGCCGTGTTGGATATTCACCGTCGGTCCATCGGCGGACATTGGCTGATAGCCGCTGTTGTCTGGAGGATATCAGACAAAACCTGTCCGTTGGTGGACAAACGGCGGCGAATATCCGACACGGCGGCTGTCGGCTACTATTCGATGGCGAAGACGACATATTGTTCATGGGGAAGGGAAGGTTCTAATGGCGAAGATTCACGTTCTTTCAATTAGATACTTTACCAACTAATTAACTCTAGGGCTTATGGAACTCGCAAGTTCATCGTCGCAGTAGCAAACGTTCGCCATTGGATTATATCCTGGGCAATAACAAGCTAATTTGCATCACGAACACCTACTTCTTGAAGATCTCTTCCAATATTGTCCTCCCAACGACGTCTCGGTCTTCCCAATGGCCTACTTCCATCCGGCCTTCCAACCAGGATAGAATATAACCTTCGTTTTCCCTCATTCGAGCTACATGGCCTGCCCACCTTAGTCGTCGCGATTTCATTACTTTTACAGCATCTGGTGAATCGTACAGTCCGTTGAGTTCTTTATTATGCAGTCTCCTCCACTCTCCAGTCATCTCGTCTCATTTCGGCACGTATATCTTTCACAAAACCTTATTTTCAAATACACGTAATTTATGTTCATCTGCTAGTGTCGTACTCCAACCTTTCGCAACCGTAAATTATTACCGGCAGAAGAACCGTTATATATACCTTCAATTTCAATTTCCTTGATATTAATCGCGATGTTAGAAGTTTTTATATTGAATAGGAACATGCGTTCCCCGATACTAAGAGACTTTCATTTTTTTCTGTGACCTCATTTTTTTCTTGTTACGTATGCTCCCAAGTATTTAAATTTGTTTACTTTCTCTATGACTTCATCCCTAATTCTTATGTTTTTATTTCCTTCATTCCCTGTGTTTCGGCTTGTTATCATGTATTGTTATATCTATGTTTACCTGTAGACCTATCTCATCGCACTCTTCTACTAAGACATCGGTGTTGCTATGTAGTGCATCTATATCGTCCCCTATTAAATCTACAACATCCGCATATACAAACAGTTAATTCAAACCATTCAATGATAGTCCCTTTTTGTCCCCTTTAATTTCTACAATCGCATATTGTAACGCAAAGTTAAACAGTAGTGGGGTCAAGGCATCGCCTTGTTTCAATCCGTTGCGAATATTGAAATTATCTGACATATTATTACCTATCCGTACTGTGCTTATGGGGCGCTGAGATACATCTTCACTAGTTGAACCAATTTTTTCGGAATTCCAAATCGTCTCAGGATACTGTATAACTTTTCTCTTTTCATATGGTAAAAAATTCCGCTGATTCCCTATCATATGATTTCTAAAAATCAATGAATATCTGATGAACCGTCCCATTGCATTCCCATTTCTTCTCCAATATTTGTCTCAAGGCGAATATCTGGTGCAACGTGGATCTATTTATTCTATATCCGCATTGGTGATCTCCAATTATTTCAACCAAATATACACTTTGGCGTGTTAACAGAATATTACGTAATACCTTGTAACAGGTTGGAAGTAACGAGATTCCGCGGTAATTGTTACAGTCCGATTTATCGCCTTTTTTGTTAATCGGAACTATTATTGAGGTTTTCCATTCCTTTCGGAGCTCCTCCATTCTCTATATAGCACTTATTATTTTATGTAGTTCTTTCATGAGTGTTGTTCCTTCTGCTTTAATTAATTCGGCTGGAATGGTGTCTATTCCTGGTAATTTGAAATTTTTCAATTTCTTTACCGATATTTCGATCTCGATCTCGCTAGGTTCGGGAATCCACGGTTCTGCTCTATGGATTTCAAATTCCTCTCTTTGTTCCCCATTGTGTACATTAAGAAGTTTGTCGATATAACTTTTCCACATATCGACAATTTTAGTCGGATCCGCCTGAATCTCCACGTTCATTTCTAATCATTCCTACCCTCGGCTGGTAACTTTTTCTTAACGAGTATACCCCTTTGTATAGATCTCGTATGTTATTTGTCTTCCCGATTTCCTCTATCTCCTGAATCTTCTGCGTCAGATATTCTCACTTTTTGTTTCTGAAACCGAGTGTGGTATTTCGTTTCCCGTTACTGTGGTGGTTGGTATTTGCTTCGGTTTTATTACTTAGCCATTGTTACTTTGCTCGTTTTCGTTCCTCATGAAGCTTAAGGTATTCTTCATCAAACCAAGGTTAGTTTTTCTGTTGTTTCTTCTCACCTACACGTTCCGTCGCTGCGCTCTTAATTGTTTCACGAATTGACTCCAACATCTTACTTACATTAATTTCATTATTATCATCATCATTCTTATTACTCGAGTCGGCTAGGATTTCGAACCTATTTGAGAGTTCGAGTTAGTAATCTGCTTTTATGATCGGTTTATTTAATCGTTTCACTTCGAATTTCAGTTGTTTTGACCCCTTGATTTCTCTGTTCGCGATGCATAACTTTTCCCTTACTTTTGTGATCACTAATTGATGGTCGGTGTCTCCTTCCTCTGTACGACCTAACATCCATTATGTTGGTGTGTCTTTGTCTGTCTACTAATAAGTGATCGATCTGGTTCAGAGTTTTGCTGTCCGGAGATACCCTTCTGTATTTGTGTATGTCTTTGGGTTCAAAGTATGTGTTCTTTACCAGTAGGTTTTTCGAAATCGCGAAAGTTGTCAGTCTTTCTCCATTGTTATTGGTCTTTTCGTGAAGGCTGTATTTGCTTATAGTAGTTCTATATTTTTCTTCCCTCCCTACCTTTGCATTAAAATCACCCAACACGATTTTCGAATTATACTTCGGCATTCGGCCCAGCACCCTTTCTAGCTCATCGTAGAATATATCTTTGTCGTTATCAGCAGCCACGTCGGTCGGAGCATAGACGTTTAATAAAACAGTGTTGCCCCATCGAGTACGTATCGTAACGTACGATAGTCTTTCGTTTGCGAACTCTATATTCTGAACCGCCTGAAGGATACTCTTCTTAATGAGGAATCCTGTTCCGAAATCGTAAGACTGTGTTCCCCCGTAGTAGAACGTGTACTTGCCCTGTCGAATACTATCTTGACCTATCCACCGAACTTCTTTTATCGCTAATATATCTAGCTCGTACTTCTCAGTCTCGCGTACCGCCACCTGAAGAGCGCCCGTTTGGTATAATGTTCGTCCCGCCCGGAGATCCGAATGAGGGACTAGTTTACATCCGAAATATTTTACCCCAAGAGAATCCATGAACCATCTGTTACTTATTTCTTGACATGTTTTAGCGGTGTATAGTTGTCAGGCCTATGACCTCGCATTAAACGCAGACCTTCAAGATGTCGTCCTCTGTCCATCTCTGAGCTTTGCTGATGTCATTCATCTTCAGCCTTTGAGTGGAAATAGTGATGCTGCTTCCCCTGACCATGATATTTTTGTTCGGGGTTATCTTCCCCTAGCTTTTATAGATCCCTCTACTAACTGCAAGGCCGCAGTACTGGTTTTGGTCCGCCCGGAATATTTCCGGTACCCACTATAACTGGTCGGCATTCCCCTGGAGGTTGTAATTGTAGATTTCGATATGATTGCTTCGTCGTATTTGACAAGTGACCAGACAAACAACTTAATTACAGTTTGCTTCTAATGAAATTCTTACGTTCATATGTTAAAATGAGATTGGGAAGAAAATTTTCTTTCAACAGGCCTACGAACTTTCGAAATTATCAAATAACGATCGCGTTCCAGTGCAAATGGAAGAATCTCATTCGTTAACAGTGTTTCATTCAAACATTTGAAACAGTTAGAATATCATATCTATTAGCTGCAAACTAATGTAATATGTGTCTAATAGAGTCTACATATTGAGTAATTAAAGACAAAATCTGGAGTCTGGTATTGGCACTCCACTTTAGTTGGAATGACTGAAAAAAAATACGGAAAGCGAGCAGCTATGGCTCTGTTGGTAGAGAACAATGCTTTGCATTCGAAGGTTCGTACCTAGCAGCCGGCGGGCAGGTTGTCTTACCGATGTTTTCCTCATCAGATGCAGTGGGCAAACGTCAATGCCGGGATGGTAGCTGTAAACTGAACCCCGGCAGACTTCTTTCTCACATTCCTCTCCTTTGACGTCACTTACTCACTTGTACTGGCACTTGGTTCTCTAAGATGACTCAGGGTCAGTTCTATAATCGACCGCTAACCTTCTAGTCAGGGCTAAGATGAGGCCAAGTCTGATTTCGGCCAATGAAAGTACGCAAAATGAGAGTTGGCCTCAACTTAGCGCTGACCAGAAGTTTTGCGGTCGATTGTAGAACTGACCCTCAGCCCAGTAAATCAAGAAGTGCCGGAAGTGTTTTAATTTACGCTATAAAGATTGGTTGAATATTTCACGCTTAAAGCAGTCGGAATTTAAAAACAAAACACATTGTAGACAAACGAAGTTACTACACATAGCAAAATATTTATTGAGTTAGCAACACCGCATCTTGCACTAAGAAGGAAAAAGAGCAAGCTCATTTCTAAATGACCGTCAGTTGCGCCCGACTTGATAAATACAACCGCCAGACAAAACAGCGTGTCTTCTGAAGTTACCCGGCAGATGTCAGGCAGCTGCAATTTGTCATTTGCTGGATGCATGATGGGAATCGGAGATCTTGACGACGTCACTCTAATCATGGCTGCCGTCTCAGTTCGTTGACGATAAACAAGAGACCTGTTGTGTCCTGTGCATTTGGCGTTTCACAGAGCCGAATTTGTTTTATTTTGATGAAAATTTGAAGACGCTGAAAGCTGAGTGGAACAAAGGCGATTTTCTATTAGTACTTGGTCGTCTGCAGTTCATCCACAGTACATACAATAAAATACTCAAATCTTTCACGAACACGTCACAGATACAATTAGAGTTTAGTTGCAAGTTCCATCCCTTGGCTTGCCCACTTTCTCTTCTAGGTCGCGTCAAACAGCACCCTCCCCCGTTTTTTCTTAGGTGTGTTTTGCCGGAGGTCCTTTCAAAACTGTCCTTTCTTGGTTGTCCGCAGAAGCGTGAATTCCTAAAGGCTTAGTCCCACGGCACAATAACTCGGGGGAAGACTTCCCTCTTTCCATCGGTAACAATTTTACAAGACGCGTATGACTAGCGATTTGCCTACCCATCAGCAAGATTGCTACTAAGTTGAACTCGTTTAACTTTTTTGCCACCCTCCTTTACACGTTTCACCCCCATTTTCTCAGAATTCTAATGTCCAGGCAGAAAAAGGGTAAAAATCTTCCTCCCTCACGATCTTCCCAGTTCGTGGGGGAGGATGTAGGTCAACTAGAATCTTTTCTTTTTCTCCACAGAGAACTAACTACACAGTTTCAAATTGTATTGTAAAAATATTAACTATTTTTGTATCATATGCTATCATAAGGTTTTAGTATTGCATTTCATAAGAAGGAAAGTGTACATTAGAAAGTAAGAAGAAATGGCATACAATTACAGAAATATTGTTCTCAACAGTCCACATAGACAAAAGATTTTTTTTTTTCGTCTCTTGGTTATTTTGAGCGAACTCCTTGCCTAAATGATGATCTCAATTTCACTTTGCCCGTCTGTTCTGACGCAGGTTAGCGTCTCAACCAAAACAGATAGAGAGAGAGAGAGTTTGAATTCAGCCACTTCCATTTACCCGGACGTTTTTAAACGATTTTAACTTCACTCTTCTCTCATTTTTGTTGTTGTTGTTCAAATCTAGTAACTCAATTTTAACCCGCTTCCACTACTCAAATCGACTTGAAACTTTGATGTAGGCGTACGTAATTCTAATGGCAATACAAAATTTTGAAGAAATAACACCCATTCAATCCACACATCTCCAGAAGATTTAAAAATATTTAACTTCCATTTTAAACTACTTCTACTACTGCAACCGACTGAAATTTCGCAAGCAAACAAAGTTTTGATGACGATACATAATTTTGGAAAACTTACCCCTCATTCCATACTAAAGTATGTCTTTCCTTGTATCGTAAGATGACCGTTATTATTATTATTAGAAATGTTACTAGAAATAGAAATTAGAAGTAGTTGCTAAAGATAGCATGTCGAATTAGGTATTAATAAAGAAACATAGATTTTTACATGAATACAGAAAATGTGCATCTGTGAACCGATAGGTACCAACGTAACTGTACATATTATATATGCAATAGCACACGATCGAATACTTCGCGTTTCAGAGGTAGCAGAATTCAAATTAAGTTTCTAATTTTAGTGTACTATTGCAATAATTACTTATTAGCATCGAAGTAAAATATGTTGCTTTAATTTTTTTTAATGATTTTTTTATGGAAATGAGATGAGTAGAAAGGTACAAGAACGACTGAGCATTGCGGGTTGCCTACATGTCAGGGGGCAAGGATCATGTAGTTACGTGGTAGGTAGTTGACCTCATGACGTGGCATGGACGTTCGTAGAAGATTACGGTTGAATTTTGAGTGGGAAAAAAGTGGTGACGTATCCAAGATAGGGTTTGGAATTCTCCATCACGTGACAGAGGTCATTGACCTGCGATGTTGACAAATGTTGAGTGCAACGTTATCATGTTGAGATTGTAGTGCTGGAGCAAGTCAGAACATGATTTTTGACGTCACGAGGTCATTGGCCGGGAGGCAGGATAGTAGAAAATGTTTGACGTCACGGCGTGGGTACAAGCCAGCAGTTGACTATTGACGTCAGAAGGTCATTGACAGGATGTAGGAAATTACTTGTTACCTGACGTCATGGCGTGGGTGAAAGTTTTTGATTATATATAGAGAGGGCAGTAGTGTTGTATGTATCATTATAAAGAGAGGCAAGCTTCAGTCATGGCAGAGCAGCAGCAAGGTCCTGTTAAGTTGGGAGTAGATGATGTGGAGGACCTTAACGATACATTGGAATTATTGGATAGTAGTTATGAAGAAGGAGATAAAAACCGTACCATATATAGTTTGTTAAAGTCTAAAGTGAAGAGTGAACCATCATTATTATCTTCTTTTTCATTTAATAAAGAGGAGGATGATGACGACGAGGATATTAAGGAAGTATATTCTTCGTTAGTGCCAAAGACAAAGACGGAGGATGAAGATATTAGTGTGGTATATTAATCATTAGCTCCAAAGAAGAAGAATACAAAGACAAAGCAGCTTGTGTTGGATGGAGTTGAATATCCTGTAAAGAAACGTTTGTGTTCTGATAATGCTGGAATGAAGCAGTTATCATCAATACTATCAAGAGCAGCAACAGCAGCAGGAATAGCTCCACCACTACTAGGATCAGCAGGAAAAGCAGCAGCAACAGTACCAGCAGTAGCGAAACCAGCAGGAGGGACTCGAGTAGTTGCGAAAAGAGCCAAGTGTGGATGCAAGAACAAGTGGGTAGATGAAAAGTGTATTCGACTAGCCTTACATCAGTGGAATCCTAAAAGTGCCTCGATCTGTGAAGGGTGTTTTAATGAGGAAAATAACCAAACTGGGCATGCGTGTTTAGGCTATATCAAGCGAAATAAACGAGTAACAGGCGAAGAAATTGAAAAACATTTTCGTAAATGTGTATGGAGACTGATCTTAAAACCTTCAACAGAGAAAGAACTGTACGATATCTACAAGCAAGACCTTCCTGAACTAAGTAATGTTGGTGATGATGAAACAATTATGCGAAATATGAAATATGGACTTTGGAAGGTGGTAAAAGTTCATATGCAAGGTGTAATTGGTTTGTTACATGACAAGATATCGCAAAGGAAAAGATCGACTGAGACTCTAAAGTACTGTAAAAGGAACAAGTGAAAAAATGTCAGACTATTGTGTATTTTGTGGTGGGATTTTTGTTGTGGACTCGTGTGTATTACAAACCTTTCGTACATATTTAAAGGACAACCCAATTACTTGTAATGGGTGTAAGTTAAAGACCACTCATAATAACTGTATATATGTGTGGAATACAGGCAAAGTACTTTCAAAACATTTCTTGAATCAAGTAAATCACCATGAAACGTTTGTGGAGTACTATGAAATTTTCAAACGACAGGGTCATGTAAGTATTTCCATGAATACTTTTTTCAAAACTTGTAGAGAATTAGTTCATAATAGTGAATTAATTGCTCAACTCATACCTGATGTGATTCATGAACAATTTTCTGTAGAAAAGTCTGTAAGTGTGTCTTCAGAACAGTACATTATTGATGTGCAAGGATTTAAAATCTCTGCACATGAGTTTATTATGAGAGAATTTTGTATTGTAGCGTATGATGCTAGTCTTTTACTATACTGTTTAGTAAAACTTCCATGTGAGATTACGGAAGTAGGACTAGGATATCAAAAACAAGTGCAATGGTTAACAGAAAACTTTCACGATTTACAATGGCACACAACAAATGGATACAGCGTTTCACATCCTCGTAGAATAATTTTTCAATTGTGTTCAAGTGAAGCTACATCCTTTTGTAAAGATCTTGAAACCCACAGTGGATTAAAATACTATTTCACTTACAAAGTGTGAATCATGTAAGTGAAAAGGAATGTCCTGTCCTGAAAACATTAAATTTGAATATTGGTATGTCTAAGTGTACTTTTCATGACCCTGTGGAGGTGAATGCGTGTGCATTAAGAAACTGTTTGCAACTACAGTATTGTATGAAACATGTGAAACCAAAAAATCTTGTAAATACCTTATCAGCCATGCAGATGTAAGAAGCACGTTCAAGTTGTTTTTATAAAGCACTTTACTTACTCTTAAATAATAAAGGATGGATACTCTATGAATTTGTTTTTTTATTTCAAATCAGGATAAATGATAACAAAAAGGTTTAAATTATATAAACGTATTTATTTTTCTTTAAAATGAAGAAGAGTAGTATACGATTCTATTTACAACGTAGCTTGTTTTTTTATTTTATGATTTGTTTAACATATTTTACTACAATTTGATCATTTTTTTCAAATGAACAGTATTGAATTCTGGTATGATATAAACCCCCCTTATACTAAAGTAAATAAAGACTATACAAAATAATGCACAAAGGGTGGATGTATTATCTTGAACCTGAATTTGATTATATTGATACAATTTACAAATTCGTTTTAAGAACGTTACAATTTGCTTAGGTGGTGGTCTTGCGAAGGTATCAAAATAAAAAAACCTTGCATTTTCATTAATATAAATTGCACTCCAATGACTTCCTCCACTTGAGGAAGAACTTAAATTAACAATAAGTGCTGCTGGAAACTGTACACGAACAGGTAATGTATTAATGGCATAAATGCCAGTCAGTACACTTGCAGATAAACAATCAAGTAACATCACTTTCATCAGTTGGTCCGTCCACATTTTTTGTTATAGGACTTGGTATGTATACACACTTATTTTGATTTAACACTGATAAGCCAAGCTCATAAAATTTAATATAATTTGCATAAGTCCACCCTTCTTTCACTGCACATCGGAAATAGGAGAATCGATGCAAATAATGAACACACTGTCTTGAGGGATATGCCAACTGAGAAAAGTGAGGACACTTTAATTCTTCTTCTAAGTTGATTACACTTTTCCCAAGGATAAATTCGAGAAAAAATTGTCTTGTTTCCCCGAAAGTGTACACTACACTACTGTGTTGAGTATATTTGGTAATCAAACTTTTAACTTCACTGTAGGGGGTATCACCATCGTTCCATTGAAGATCGTAGAGATGCTGAGACAGGTAATCGTTATGTAATCGCAAGGTTGTTGAAAACTGGGAGTAGGGGAAAGGAGGTTTAAAGATCCAACTTTGTGAACAATCCAAGTCATCATTTATAATAACAAGTTCTTTCAAGACTAACCTTTCGTGTTCGTACTCGTCATTTTCACCACATGTGAGAGCAGAGAAGTGTACTAGAACCAGCATCGTGGCTGAATGAAGTCAAAATTAAAATGTCCCATCGGTATATACATTTCTATTTTTATCAATTTCTATAATCGAATCAAACTGAGTATAGATAATACATGATACAGACTGTACTAGTTCTTGACTAAAGGGTATTTGTATATAAACAGCAGAGTCTCGTACAACATCCCAAGTACAATCAACAATACTTTCTGTAGGAGACAGAATAAATGGAAAAATGGTATAACCATGTGCAAAATCATGAGAAGTAATCGCATGTGCAGTATTTTGATGTAAGATCCCAGTACCAGAAAACAGGGTGAAATAATTTTGAATGAATAATGCTCCTTGAAAATCAGGGGTTAGGGGAGTGGGTGGATAAAATTGAGAACCTACTTGAATCTGCAATTTGTTGAGATTGAAATGTTCAAACTGGAGAGGGCTCAGATGATATTTACCATTCATTGCTGTATTTGCTACGAATCCAATGACAGGGTTTTTCGGTACACTACCCAAAAATAAATTATCAATAATCAATGAAGTTACATTTTGTGGAATAGTAATGATTCGTGATTCGTGAGTGGTAATTTTGCAGTATTTTTTTCCATGTAAGAATTTAAATGAAGAGATAAGTCAGCAGAAATAGTAAGACGACGTGTATATAATACAACTTCTTGTAAGACAACTTTAAAGTTTGAATTGTAAGCAGCCATTAAACAAAATGAATCTTTATTACGAAACAGTTTTATACGCAAAACTTACTTTATTTGGGAGTATACAATATAAGTTGGCAATATCTGTAAAGAGACGTCCAAACATTTCAAAAGGAGCACTACCACTAGCAATTTACCTTTTTTTCTTAAAACCAGCATTATTTTCATCAAGAGTATTAAATTATCCATCAGTATCTTTATGCCATAACGCACATGTGAGATGAGTTTTCGAAGCATCTTCAGAGTAATTAAATATTGATTCTAAGAAAGCTCGAATAGCATATGAGCCAGAAGAGGAAGAAATTAATTTATCATTTAAATATACATTGACTTGACTAAACATAGAATGAAGGAAGTTATTTACTCGTGCTACAACATCAGCTTGCACTGCTGGTTGATCGCCTTGTGCTATCTTATATACTTCTAAGTTATCACCATTAGCTTCTGCTATTTTACAACGCACATACAAGTACAAGTATGCAGGATGAATATATTCTCCATCTCCCGGAATCACAAATTCAATAGGACCCTCTGAAGTAAGTGTAGAAATAGGATGATAATCTTGCATACGAGAAGACTCAATAGAAGTTTGAATCATGGGGACAGTTTGCAAATCAAATTCATTAGGACAACACTCCTTACTTGATGCAGAAAGGAAAGACATTTTATCACCTAACTAAAATATCCCTTTCACGATAAGAGTTTGCCTTCTTTTTCTTCTTTCTTTTCTTAATAATTGATGGTCCAATGTGTTTAGAAAGAAGAGGAGATTTTCGTTGACGCGCTCGTCGTCTACCACTACCACTAAGCAACTAATTAATTTTATTTTCTGCTTTTGTTCTTAAAGATGAACCCGCCTGATGAACTCTACTTTTAACTGATTCTTTAAATGGACGATTTTCTAATACAGCTCCTGCAACTTGCATTCCTGTTTGTAATGCTTGTCGACCAACTGCTTTAGCTCCTTGTTTAATAAGTGGCAAAGCAAATTTAAAGAACCTCGAAATAATCACACTAATCAATGTCCACGCTGATAAACTGGTCCAGCAAAATAAGGGATGCCTCTACCATAAAGTGGAACTCCAATTTTGACGAGTATTCTTGAAAGTGAAGTGTTATGGTCAATGTCCCAGATGCGAATAAAATATTTCGTCCTGTATGGTAATTTAGTAGTATTTCAATTGTGTCAAATGAAAGCTTACTTAAAGGAAAATAATGTACATACTGAAATGTTATTGTCTGTACTTTACCATGATTACTTTCAGACATGGCTAAAATACGTAGTAAGGGTGCTTTTGTATCACCTACAAATTGAGGTTTTATAAGGTCAGTGTATACAAATACTTCGTGTGGATACCCAATGTCAATGTAAGGTTGTTTTTGAGGTCGTTTTGATTTTAAAAGATTTATACCAGGTTCGAAACCTAATTGTAAAGCAAGTATGGGTGAAAGATAAAGTGATTTAATGTTTGCATTTGTTTTAATAGTAACAGTATTTGAAAAATCTAAGTAAATTAAGGTTGGAGGGATTTTATTCATATTCTATAACACTGACGGTATCGAAGAATAATATCCTGGTGATATTTTATATTTCACATTATCGCCATCTATTGTTTCATACCACAAAATATTTTGACATTCAATTACATTATAGCAAGTTAAGGGGATATGAATTTCACTAACTCCTACCATCCATGATGAATTATTAAGAAGAATACGATGATTTAAAATATTTAAAAAATGTGATGGATGATTATTGCTATATGTATTTGCATTAGCATTTGAACTAAGTGTAATGTAAAAACTATCATCCGTGTTTTCCGAAATCATTTCTTCCGCTTAAAGTGAAGTGTAATGTTCGAAGTACCAAATTGAAATGGTAAGTTTTCTCCCTGTTAATCTTTTAAGTCCACATGTAGAGTATCAAAATATTTTTTTCTACTTTAACATAGTGTGGACGATCAAATACAAAAGAATGCATTTTACCATATTGATATTCATAGATACTAATTTTACGAAGGATTTTACCAAGGAGGTTGATCTTTTACAATGTCAAGACAAACATTAATTTCAGAAGGAATATTATAATCGAGGTTACATTCAAATGGTGCACTAACATTGAAAAACATAGGTTTTCGTTTGTCTAATTTCGGTTGAAATTGTACCCAAGCTATTTGTAAATATGTATTATTTGAGAATCCTAAAAAAAATTGTAAACCACCAGTCATTCCCACAACATACTCTTTTCTGTAGTCTCGTTTATATTTCATGAAAAGTTGATCTTTATCCTTATCATAGTAAAATGAAAAAATATTATCTCTTTCAATAGTATCAGCATGATCTTCCTTTTCAAAATTTTCAATTATAACGGAAGTAACGGAAATTTTCTGCATGAATTTTTTTATTCTCAATACTAATTTGTAATACTCTATCAAGTTGTAGGTTTTCTAAAATAAATTTTCCTTGATTTGGTTTAGTATGTTTTGTGATAAGAGGGAGTAATGAAACAATATTTGAAATTGAATCATAATATCCAGGATAAAAATTAACTTCGTAACGTGTTTCTCTTTTACCATTAATATGAACAACTACTTGTTCTTCTTTTCGAATATTATAAAAACTCCATGGTATGCAAATACTACTTAAGCCTACTACCCAATTGCCTTGTAAGTGAAAGAGTTGACATAATTTTGTGGTATGGGATGAAGTCTTATTTTCAAAAATATTATTACCCACATTTGATGGTAATGTGATGTAAAATTCATCTTGCTGCTGAGAAGACATCATCATGATGACTGAAGAGATTTCTGTTTAACCCATGAATTCATACTAAACGGATACCCTAACCATTTCATATATATCAAACCCTTTCTACGTTTTAACACCTTTTCAATTAAAAATGTTTTATTTTTTCCTACAACCACCGCTTGCAATTCTTGTGTGTAAAAGGTTCCTTTAATGGGGTCTCCATTCCAATATTTAATTTTGTATGTTAGTGGTGTACTTTGAATACAACGATCTACAATAAATATTTCCTGAGACCATTTAGTAAATATTTCCTGAGACAATAAATATCCCTTTTAAAATTTGTGTTTATATTTACTAATACGAACATAATCACCCTTTTGAAATTTACATTTAATTTGAAAAACGTCTTCGATTTCCATATAATGTTTCCCATATTTGATTTGTATTTTCTTCATTAACTTCTATAGGAGCAATTTTAATTGTGGAATGTACAGTGTGATTGTAACTATCTACAAGATCGTCAAGTACGTTGATGTAGTGATAAGTGTTTTCAGAAGTAAAGTACTTGTAATTTCTTCTTTTAAAGTTCGAATAAACCTTTCTACGATTGAAGCCTTCATTTCAGAATGTACACTATAATGATTAATATGATACTTTTCGAAAACACGTTTTATATGTTGATTATAAAATTCTGTTCCTAAATCAGTTTGACAATGAAGTAGTGGAGTACGAAACCTACTTAAAATACTTTCAATTGCTCTAGCTATAACTGGACCTGTTTTATTTTTTACCGGAATACAAGTTGCAAAACTACTAAATGCATCAACACAACATAAAATATATTTATAGTCATCATTATATTTTCCAACGTTTTGCATATTTGCTAAATCCATTTGCAATAATTCATTTGGACCGCTTACATAATATTGTTCTTGTGGAAAATTTTTAAGAACAGGGGCGTGTAAAGTATATGTATTTTGTGAAGCTAACCCCTTTTTAATTTTATTTATTTGTAAACGTGTCTTTCGTTGTAATTTAGAAATACTTCCGAGAGATGTTGGATCTGAATATGTATAATACAACTTTGATAGTGACATACTTAAAACTTGTAGTGTTTATAATTTTTTTAAATATTTTTAAAATTATTATTACTCTTACGTGTACTACTTTCTTTCTTTTGAGAAATATTTTTCCTCCTCTGCTTCTTTTTCTATTGAGAAATAAAAGGAACAATACTACTAACAGCACCAGCACCAAACTGAAAGTTGATTAATTCATTAGGAACATTAATATCTCGAAGAAATGACTTAAACACATCAAGCCCTACAGGATGTTTTGATGTAAGTTTTCGAATATGAGAATCATTTTTTGAAACTTTGAGTGAGACATGTTAACTTCTAAATAAACTTCCACCCACAGCACTTAAAATAGGTTCTACTAATAAAGTTAATAATGCTCCACACTTTTTCATTAATAGTTTACGTTTACTTTTTAAACTTGAGCGCTTAAGAGAGAGAGCACGTAACGTCTTTTTATGACTACGTAGTCTTTGTTTCTGATGATAAGAGAGTTTTATGTTACCCTTTAAAAGGTTTTTACCAAGTTGAGCAACAGTTCGTATTAAGTTACCGGATGCATGTTGAAGTAATATTTTACGCTTTTTCCCCCTACACTTGCAAAGAGCACGGAGCTCATTGTAATGATGTTTTAAGTTTGACATCCTAATGACGACTAAAAAGAAATTGATTTATTTGCATACTTTTCATGTGTGTACACATACATATTTTCGCCTGCAAAAATATTTGTTCACATTCGCAAAGTATCATGGATTTTTTGTGTTAAATCAAAAAGTACATATGAATGCGGTTTCGCAGTAGCTTTTTCAAAAACCTCTACAACACCCTTACTATGATGAGGCATAATTTGACGTACGAAATAGTGAATTTGTAATTTATCTCGTGGATTTTTAAAAATTACGATATAGTGACTATTTAAGGAAATGTCCGGAGAATGTTTAGCTTTAGGAAATAAGTTTTGAACTATAAAATAACTGATAAGTTTTTATGATGAGCATATTTCGTAAACAAATTACTAACGTCTCCATTTGTCTCATTCATTAGATCATCTAAAATAATTAATGAGTTGGACTGAATTTTAAAATTATTCATGTCTGGTATTCCTCTAACAAATCGAATATTAGTAAGGGATGTTGGATGATTTGGTACTATCGCACCATAGCACCAAACAATTTCTTTGAAGTGGGTACTGAACATGTTATCCCTATATTGTAGCAATTTTCTAACAATAGTAGTTTTCCCCGAAAGGGATGGTCCGCTGATCATCATAGTACAAGGGTGTTGAAAGATATAAGACAGTGAGCGTTACAACTCACCTACGGGAGACAACAATATTAACACATTTAAAGAAAACTTCGAATTCCACGGTGTAAAACCCGATAGCAATCCACACCAACAACAACAAACACTATTAGCCGTTAGCAACAGCCGTCGGCGGATGCGACCGCGGTGGCTCGATTGGTAGAGCGCTCAAATCTGATTGATAGGTCGTCGGATCAATCCCTGCTCATGCCATGTGGATTTTGTAGGTGTGCGTGGTTTTCACGGGGTGCTCCCGTTTCCTCCCACTTTCTTCGTTCCACCAATTCATCCCATCATCCATACCGCCTGAGCCATAGTTGGCAAAAGACGTTAAAATAAATTCAAATTCAAGCAGCAGACGGTCACGAGAGGCATACGTCATGTGGAAAATATCTGAGATAAATTAAGGTTTTCTCTTTCCAGACAAATATTTGTGTGTGTGCGTGCATGTGATAAACATCGAAACGAGTACCGTATGCTTTCTTCGAGCGCCCGTATCTTACTTTGTAGAACGTTGATTTCGTATTCGGGCGATCCTCGGTTCGGTACCAGCGGCTGACTTTTCTGACTTAGGTTTTCCCAGTATTTTCCTCAGCCACCCCAGACATGTACCGGGATCGACTTGGCCGACTCCCTACCGCATTTCGCAAAACCTTATCTCGGAGTGATCCATAGGTGCCTAAAAGCTATAAATAAGATGCAAACCCAACCAGTATAATAGATATATAAACCTGTCGCTCTGTTAATCAGCATATTGCTTCTTAATGCCATGTGGATGGATAGACATGGAGACCGAATGGATCAAGCGGCCGTAGCTCAGTTGCTAAAGCGTTGAATTACTTGGATTACCAAACCCGGATTGCTTCTACGACCTGGCCCAGTATCTAAGGAACACGTGCGCAAAAGGGCCTGCCGGGTGGCCGAGCGGTCTGCGGCGGTAGGCCATCGGCTCGAAAGTCCCGGGTTTGAGTCGCGGCAGGGGCATGGGTGTGAATATTAACAGCTAAAGGGCGAATCGTGACGGGCCGAAGTCCAAAGTTACTAGACTAGCCCGTATAAAAATATAGTTTGCAAAATTTTTAGGTGCGCAAAATTTGGTGGAAATCTTGAGACGTATGTAGATTTGGATACTTGGGCGAGCGCGCATGGACAATGTCTGTGTAAGTCGCGTGCGCAATAAATAAAAAACACCGAACCTGACTTAACTAACTTCGAAGTGCCTTTGGTCACTACTTTTATTAAATTTCCTAATGCGTATATATGTTACCGGCAAAGTGTGAAATCCCGATATTCTATAGAATGCCTAGGTAGTGTTTGCCTGATGGTTTTAGGCGAAATATGAAATATAAGTTTTCTGTTAAAATGTTACATACTTTTCCTAGGCATTCTATACAATTCCTAGGCAGTATACAGAATGACCAGTACCATTTACGCGAAGTGTTAAAAGGGCACAAGATGAGAAGCCCTTATTAATTAATACGCATTTGAAACTGAAAGAACAAAACTACGAAATAAAGCACAGGATATTCTTACCGGAAAACAATGAAAGCAGAACTGAGATTGAAGTACTTGTTACAGTAAGTACTCACTTTTTTTCTTTTCATCTTACATTTTGGCAATTTGATCTTGTACATACATTTCACGACTTAAAGAAGAATGTGAACAGAATATTGTTACCGGTAAAACACAGAGCAGAACTGGCCTGACCAACTTGCAGCAGGGAAGGCTAGACTGACATTTTGAATTGCACTTAATTTTCGTTTTCACAAAAAGGCACCTCATATTTTGGCATTTCGTCTTGCACATACACCTGACGAATCCTTGACCGCTTCCTGTGGACTGAGAAGTAGCTGCGGATCGGAGAGGTATTTCGTGGTCAGGAACGTCTTCAATTCTCATAAAGTTCTTTGGACATACGGTGAACGTTTATAACAACTGCCAACAGATTGCGTGAGTCATCCCGCCCTTTGTCGACGTCGGGAATCGGAACTCGCACAGTGGCACCCAAAAGTACAGGAGGAACTTTTTTGTCAGAATCCCTTTTCATTTTTTTGGCCTCAATCTCAAGGTTCAATTTCGATTCCATTTTACTTTGGATAGCTTTCTCAATATTGAAGCAAACATTGGACAAAATGCTAACCCCATAACCTTCTACTTCGTCGCCGTCATCGTCTTTAGAATGTCCCAGATGGTATGAACGTTTCGACACACTTTTGACATGTATGAGCACCGCTGGTTTCTTTTAAGCAGACGCAACAGATATCAGAAAAAGAAGGACTTTCAGTAACCACGGAAATGGAAGGCTCTTCATCACTGTTTTGGTTTCCTCCATCATGGATTGCATTCTCATCTATGTCTTCTGCAGGGAGCTGTGCCATGGGAGTATGCACATAATTCAATTTCCAAACTCTCTTATAAATTATACTTTTCCTGCAGAAAGTAAATATTGGCTTGTAACGATCCATCTACGTACGCTACAAGTCTGCAGATACTTGTGCATTTACTTGCGGGTTATAAGTGTAGACGACTACAGTGTTATTTCGATAAACAGAATCACTAATAATACTAGTCACATTCATTTGTGATACTAGTCCGTGGACTTGTAGATAGTATTTTGCAACTGTAAAGTTTGAGAAACAGGAACTTGTGAGGCAAATTGATATTGATAGTGTAAAGACTAGTAATACTAGTCCAAAAGTTTTGAGAAACCGGCCACTGAAAGTAGTAATGGTATTTCTTGAGAATAGACCATCTAAAGAGGATAGTCCAGTGGAACGATGTCAGACTTCTGAGTATTGAAAGTGGGTAACAGATTTTTGAACACTGTTCTTACCAAAGATATTTTACAAGGCAAAAGTGAGCAATCATATATACATTTCTGTTCGTAAACTTTGAATACAAATGAATGTGGAAGCAGCGAGCCGAATTCCCTTTTGGTAGGAACGTCCTTGTAGAAAAAGACGACGACGATTGACGAATATTGGTCGGAAGGCGAGAATTTACTTTCCACATAGGAAATTCGTTTTCAGAGACTAATCACCGGAAACACTATTATTGTTCGTCGTCAGGGGTCCCCGGCAAACAAATAACTATAATAGGGTATACTATAATAGAGTATAAAATAAAAATAAAATAGCGTTGAATGTGTAATGGTAAAGTGGTATGCAAGTCCATCATAAAATAAATTTCTTTGTTCATATTAGGAGATTTTCTTGCAATATATATAATAATAATAAATCACAGCCATATTCAATCCACTAGTGGATGAGGGCTCTCCCCGAAGGGAGAAGTTGGTCTACTACTCCCACGCTGACCAGATGGGTTGGGAGAGGAGACCGAAGCTCTCAATGTGATCGCCACTGTATTTTATTCACAGCAGCTCCCCAATTGTCCTCACGATGCTGGGTCAACACCGAAATTTTTTAGCCCCCACCGGGAATCGAACCCGGGACCGCTCGCACTGAAGTCGAGCACGCTACCGACTAGGCTACGCAGGAGCTCTGCAATACATATATATATATATATATATATATATATATATATATATATATATACTGTATAAAATTGTACCAATTCACTTTCATCAGAGATCCTTATTTGAGGTGTATTTTTATTGTTATAATAGTATATTTCTAACAAGTGTCTGATAAGTAATTTTATAGTAACTTATTAATCTGCTTAATATAGTCATGCAGTTATATTTTGTCCTATGTTTTCATTATATTTTACGCAGGGTTCGAAATGGAAAATTTCACGAAACGGAACGCTTGGCTTTCGTTAGTATGGTGTTGTCTTTTAAGTGTATGATTAGGGATCGTTCAGTATTACGTTAGCACCGAGAGGGTACAAGGTTTATTTATTTTTGCTGATCTTCCCTGTGCTCAGTTTCGCTTACAAGGGAAAGGGGAGGGGGATCTAAAACGAGTAAAAATATGCTGAAGTAATACTTGAACAACCCCTTATTACAGCAACGAGACTAACGGGTGATGAAATTATGTGCTGTATTACGATTAATAATAGTTAAAATATTTACTTAAACATCAAATGACAATAGATATTAGATACAACGCTTCTGACAACCTTTCTAAAATTTAAATAGACAGAAATCGTTAATGTCAATCGTGGGGAAATTTGGAATTAAATGTACACTTAGGTTCAAAATTTGGCCAGTGGATACATTTTCTAAGTTCGATATGTAGCACAACATAACAAAATCAAATCTCAATTCGATAGAGATTTAAAATAAATATTACATCCATTGTGCTCTCCACGTGTACACTATATAAGCTAAGTATTGGCATATTGTAGACCTTTGCGACATTGAAAAGTTTTCCATCAGCCATTTTTTATGAATCAGAGTAAATATACTTCATATAAGCTTATCCCATAAGAAATTTCGCATGTTTGCACCATGAGGAAAAGAACGATAACTTACCTGAACATTACCTTTAGTCAGGAAAATAGTCTCTAACTCTACTACCTGTCAACCAGTTGTTGAATCCTCCGCTGAAACAAATCACCGGTTTTTGAGGCAAAGAACTGGGTCATCGCACGTCATCGTCATTTAACAGTGTTTTCCCGGAAAGGTGGTTTAGCAGACTGCGAAAAAGACAGTAGTTTGTTGGTGCAAGATCTGGTGAAAACGCCTGGTAGGGGAATTTCTCCAAGCCACATTCCTCGATCTTAGTACAGGTCCTTCTTTCCGTGTGTGAGCGCGCGTTATCACCGTGGATGAGCACACCGTTGCGATTAACCAGAGCGGGACGTTCAGTATGTAGGCGTTCAGGCTGCTGATAGTAGACATCTGCGCTGACGGTCTGTTGCGTGACAAGAGCTCAAAATGGATTATCCCACCAAACACTCAACATAACTTTGCAGGAGTGGAGATCCTGTTTTGGCTCAGTTCCTGCGCACCCCTTAGGTACCCACTGCCGTTTGCGTGTAATGTTATGGTAGAGAACCCATTTTTCATCCCCTGTCACCATTGTGTCCAGAAATTGCTAACGTCTGTAACGGGTGAGCAGAGAACTATAAAAGTCAACTCGAGTTTCTTCTGTTGAGGCGTTAACGTATGGGGTACTTATTTGCACAGTTTCGACTCGTATCCAAGGTCCTGCAGATGACGATAAACGGTCGAATGGGTGACATGGAGTCAGCTGGCCAGTTCTTCAACAGTTTGCATTGGATTTGCCTCCACCGCTGCTCGCAGGACATCTTTGTCCACCAGCACAGGTCTGTCTCCCTTTTCATGGCTTATCAGTGAGGATGGTGTCCGTAGATCGAAAGCTATGGAAGCATCTCTGGCACTTTTGCGCATCCACAGCACCCTGACCATATACGGCATTGATATTTCATGCCGCTGCGCTGGCTGGACGTCCCTGGTGAAATTCATACAGCATGCCATGCCGTGTGTTGTCCTCCGACACTACCATGCAAACACAAGCCACATTTCCAAAACGAGTAGACCGTTCTTCTACACACTGTTGCACAATTAAGTGTCCTATATGACTCAACTATGGCACGTTTCGTCTATTTCACTATTCGTGCGTGAGATGGCGTCATTGCAGTTATCATCGCACATATAACATTACTTATATGATAACCCGGTACTTTGTATTAACACTTATTTTTAAAAAGTTCTATTTGTACAGTACAAGTGAAAGATGTCTCAATAATCACTCATATTGAGAAAATAAGTATTTATCTTTTGATATTTTACATATGATGAAGTACCGATATTGGTTTTATTGTTTAAGTTACTTAAGAAAGTGAATCGAGTTAAAGGCGAAAAGACATCAGAAAAGCACTAAAAAGAGGATTCAAGGAGAAAAGAAATACTACAGAAGGGTGCTGGTTGCAGTTTCTGCGTTCCGTACTTGTCTGTAACTTACTAACAAGCAAAGTGGTATACTTCTGGGTAATGAGAAGAGAAATGTTTATGTGGAAGAGGAAAATAATAGACTAACACACATGGGGTGGAATGGAAGAGGAAATGAGAGTCAACTGTGATTGCCGTTTCGCGGTTTCCACGCATTTGTTGTCATCAAAGTGTTCTTCACTTCATCTACTCCACATCCCTGCTTGTCCCTATCCGCAATGTCCACAAAGTATCGGATTTCCTTAAGTTTGAACCAGCAGGCGGTTGTTTGAATTATACGCAGATTTTCTGATTTATGTGGAATAGCTGTTGTGGTATATGCGAGATAGACAGACTCTTTCTTTGTAATTTAGAAGTAGTTTACGGCTGAGCCATTCAGAGCAAAAACAGTGAACCCGCTCAAACAGTTAAGAACGGGCAGAATAGTTTCAGAATGATTGATTCGCGAACGACATATCTCCAGTCAGAAATATATCAAATAATATTGAATGAACCGGAAAGGTCCGTTGCCATTTCTGACGAGACGGAACAAGAAGGTTCCAGATATTAACGAACCAGAACAGCGTTCCGGTTTCCTCCCGTCCATTTCGACCCCTGACTAACGGGGACATCAATAAAATATAATATTATCTAAAATTAGTGATGTACACTCAGTCAATGATAAAATGAGCGGTCTCTTTCAAAAGCCCAAATTACAAAATTAAATGTTTTCCACCGTAAGAAACGTGTTAAGAATAAGCCATTCATCAACTGATAAGTTCCTTTACAAAACAGACACAATTTTCTTTGTTGTAATCTATTTATTTGTTATTTATTATAATTTTTATAAAACGCACTTGTTGGTCTCTAAACAAAACTAAGTTCTGATATAAATTATGTGACAACGTTGCAAAACATTAGTATCCACTCTCCTGTTTGATTTACTTACTAGTTACACGAGTTTCTATAGCTACTTTTACTCCTCCGGTATGAACCTAAGATACCTAAAAGCAATAAATAAATTTTAAGAAAATCTACTAGCCTCTACTGACAAACATTCTCTGTGGTTAAATAACTTGAAGAAAGTTATTCTTTCACTATTATTGATCATGAAATAAATTTAATACAACAATATCAGCACCTTCGTGATCAGTAGCGATGAAGTGTTGCTTATTCTCACTTGGGACTTTTTATTTTTACCAAATTGTAGGATATAGTTTTCATGTGTATAGAATCTACGAAAATACCGTTAAATGGAACATTAGATCATAGATATGTGAAACACTGAAAATTAAACAAAAAGACGCTTTATATAATTTTTACTTTGTTTACATTTGAACAAGAGTTTAGCTCGAAGCTTCTATTAGCATCACGATTCATAGCCGAGGTTGTAGCGTCGTGTTCATTCTCGTTTTCTTTCTTTTTGTCTATAAATCTGACAAAGGAATACTGGTGTTATGAATAGACTGACAGAAAATAAAATGCAGATTCAGATACAAAATATAATTCTTTATCATAAAGTTCTGAACTAATTTCGAAGATTTATTAATTTTGTTATAACAAATAAGAGATAACTTATATATAAGTTTTCAGATGTAATTTTAGTAATACATTATAATTTAGAATAGCATGGCTATACTCACAGTAGCAAAAAATAAGTTATTTTAGGTATGATTGACACCGACGGGAGTGGCTCAGTGGTAGACCTTTGGCTTAGCATTCAGGAGGTCTCACGTTTTTTCAAGGCTTTGCTTCAGTCACACCAGGCAAGTGCTGGGATCATATTTGCAAATAGCCCCTGGCTGTCTACCTTCAACATCCTCTTTTCCGCTACTCTATCTCAGCCTGAACCTAAGATGCCAAAAGGGAATTACCGTATTGAAAATGATAACCATGACACATACATTTATAACATACAAAAGTGTTGTATATTTATTCTAGTTCTATGAAATATATTTGAGGTGACATTCTTACGTTTTTTACAATAGCTTTATCGTAAAATTATGTTAAAAACTAATTGTATTTAAATGTGATTTTTTTCTTGGAATGTAATCAACCATACAACTTACGAAATAAGTTATTAGTACCGTAACTATTAATACAATTTCCTCACTTCAAGCTCTACATAGTTCGAAGTCGAACAGGACTGTCATAATTATGAGGAAATTGTATTAATAGTGGGGTTCCGGGTTTGATTCCCGGCTCTTCCATGGGACTTTTTCCAAAGCTAGAGGGTCTGGAACGGTGCCCACCCAGCATCGTGATGGAATTGGTAAGCTGTTGTTTCGATTCTCCTCTCCCAACACGTCTGATCAGAGTGGGAGCCGTAGTCCAACTCCTCCCTCCAGGAGAGGCCTCATCCAGTAGTGGATTGAATTATTTATTTACCAACATAAAACATAAAAGTACGTCTATAATTGAAGACCTGAATTGCAAAACATCCCAAGTCCACCTGGGTATATTTTTTTTCAGGAGAAACAAAAAACAGTCCTAGGACTTTGTTTGTTCTTCTATTCAGCTGAAATTATTTTGTATTAAAAAAATGTTTTTTTTAGTTGGAGTCAGGGTATAATATTATACAAGTGGATAGCTATTGGAACATAGATGCCGACAAACAGAAAAATGAAAATACGACAAAAGTGGACTTGGAATGTTTTGCAATTCAGGTCTTCAATTTAGTTTTTCGTAAAATAGATATTTGAAAAGTACACGATTAGGGGTATTATTTAGATGGGAAACATTAAATTTCCGTTGCATTACGTTCCTCCATCGTAATGTATTATATGACGTTGGTTATATAACCAGCTGGAATCGATTTAGTCGTGCTACATGGAGTCATAATAAAGATGTTATTATTCTAAACGTATATTTCTATCCAAAAATGAACATTTTAACTATTCGTTATTAATCAAATCACGTTAGCTGCCCCGAACAGTAAAAACAAAACAGTTTCTCTTTTCAAAGTAGCATGAAAAATTAAAAAAAAAAATCACCAATTCATCGTTTATTTTTTTCGTTCCTTTAAACATCACTTCATTCAATACATATTTGTTACAAGAACGAGCTATTTAGGTATATCAAAGCATGCACCTTAATAAAAAAAAATCTTCAAAATGGTAATGAGAAATTAAAAATTAAATTGTTCTTCCACCAATTTTTACGCTAATATTTTTTTACGGGAATTCTACATCATTCACTTCTACTTCAAATTTAGGTTTAAATGACGTGATTTGTTAGAACGTTTTTAATCTGGTAAAGCAAGATTAAATCTTTTCTTAAAATACTTTTGCACTCAGTGTTTTTCCTGAAGATTTTATTCGGAGGCCAATGGGGGGCTAACGAAAATTAAAAATAATACATATTGACTTCAATGTGGTTAAATATAAAATAACGATAATGTTATTTAACAATATGTCATATTTCTTTATTCAACCTCAAAAGAACATGAACAATTTAATTGAATGTGCTATATACGTATATATGCATACGAATAATACAAGTGTTAAGACTAATTTATTCGGGAGTGCGGTTGAAAATCCCCGGGGGGCAAAGCCACCCAAAAGCATGCCTGAAATAAACACTGCATGCACTCAGTTCAGGGTTTCGCCAGGATTTTCAGTTTGGGGATGTAAAGGGAAAATTAGGAGAGCGTAAGTGAAGTTTTTTACGGTTTCTATCGATTTCTCACAGCAAACATTTGGGGTTATTGTCGAGACATTGGGTGTATGGTGGAATCACTGACTCAGTCCATATGGCACGCTAGCCTCTATGCAAAGTAGATGAAGAAAAGCTAGCCTCAGATCTAGCTTCATATACATTCCCGCATTTAATATGGTAAGGGTTCTTTCAACATGGTATCTATACTCAAATCTGAAGTTAGTTTCTTTGTATCGCCTTTGTTCAGACACTAGTGTGCCATAGAGGCTGAGAACATAGTGCAAGAACTACTATAAAGGGTCCTTTTAGACTTACAAGATTAAGATGGCGTCATAAATCAAAGTGTCTGAACCCACATCTGAAGCCCGGATATATTCTTCCTGCTGCTCCTATTTCCTGAGACAGATAGTGACTTTGGTACACCCTATATTTATAGGGCTGTTAATTGATACGGACAGGGAGGGGCTTCTCAGGTACTGCATATTTATGCTAAATAAATAATACAGCTGTTCTACAATTTCAGTAAGTGAGCAAGTTTCTAATATCTGGGTTGTTTATTCATCCTTATTAACCTGTATTTTGCAAAGTGTGTACATGTGTAAATATATTTCTCTGATTACTAATTTGAACCGGTTAGGAAAATAGTTTAATTGAAGTTAAGCTTATAATGAGCTACTTAAAACTTCATTATTTGGCATTAACGAGTAATATATTAGATGCAAGCTAGATGGCACAGACAAAACAGGTGAACTTTACGAGGTGAAAGAATTTTTTGAGTGATAGTTATTTTTGAAAACTTTTACATTGTTTTCATAAAGTTTTATTATTTACAAGTAATTTCATTTGTGTATCTGGTTTCGAAAGTATATTAAATGTTTAAAACATAGTAAAATTAACCATTTCATGCATGAATGGTAAAAGTTTGGTGTTACCAGTATACTAAACTCGGGGGCCTCTGACGACGAATAATAGTAGAGGAAGGACGGGCAAAGTGGATAAGTTAACGTTTTTGCCACTATTGTTGAATAAGTATTCAAGCTGTCAAGTAAATATTGGCTGGTCTACTGCTTTGGACATTGCTCTTACCAAAACAGAAGACATTAAGATTATTGAGGCTACGAATACTGGAGCGTAACACGAAATTCAGATCTGTTGCATGTTATCACTTTCCAAAACTGCCCGGGCAAAGTGAATAATGCGTGCGGGCAAAGTGAGTAATGCTATGATAAACACGTTTAGAAGGCAAACGAAATGTAACAGAAAATTCATTCTACCATAAAATACTTAGTTTTAATGTTATACAATTTGAAATTTACTGTAGCACAAAAGAAATAGACTTATATCGATTTTTTTTACTATTAAAATCTGCCCACTACCTGATTATTCGTAGTACCTCGCATCAACTTGGTAGCTATTTTGTTCTAAAGATAACACTGATTACAATAAACTACTCTGCACTTTCACTTGGCTACTCATGACACAGATCATGACCCAAAGCCACTGTAAGAAGTGCATCCTTCGTGCGCCCACGGTTCACAATCACCGCATTGGATCCAGTCGTAAAAAGGAGGGTCACAAAATTTTTCCGCACAAAAAAAAGTAATAGTCATTCTTTTTCTGGTCACTTTCTTGCACTTTCCTTTGTCAAAATCTTTAAACAATGCCTTTCTCTTATTGTCTCTTCTCTCGAAATGCTTCTCTCTCTGAGCTTTCCTCATTGGAGTGGGAGTAAGGACCTGTAATTGTTGATATTCTCTGCGTTTTCGAGTAAACTTAGCAGCTGTCGGTTTGGGCAAAGGTCTGATGTACAATGGTGAAGCTTTTGCGTAGATGAATCATTAGGAATAGAACGAGAACTAACTGGAGTGTTTCTGTCTAGTTGGCGAATACCCAAATGAGGTGCATTTGCTGCTTTCGCTGCTGTAGAACTGACGTTTCCCGATGAAGCTGAAGGAGTAGAAGAAGTCACAGAGAGTATAGACGATAGGCACATTTTTTGTTCTGCACACACATTCGTTTGAAGTTCTGCATTTTCTGACGAATCTGGTATTGCGGAAGGCCCAAAATCTGTTTCAGTAAATGTGTTGAGATTATAAGACCCGCTGTTGTAAAACCAGAAATGGCGTTTTGAACAGACGCTACCTTCAAATAAGTTGGTGTAAGATCTTGCAGATATCATACTGATTAATGATTCGGTCAAGATGTCATGTTTGGAAAATGTGCAAAGTATTGCTTTAGCGGAGAATACACAGAAAAGTCTAGTGGCTGAAGTTTATGGGTAGTATGAAGGGGGAAGGATAGGAAAATTACATTATTTTCAGAGACATATTGCAAAGCAGGATAGTATTTGTGAGCTTCCAGATTGTCCAGCAGAAGAAGCACATTTTTTTCTTCATTTGTTGGCCGTACTTTTTCAACAAAGAATTTTAACCAACCTGTGAACGCTACGCCATTAATTCATCCGCTGTCTGTACACGTCCCGTGTGAGCCAGGTGGAGCGCCATCCAAAATCCAATCCTGCATTTTCTTACGGGCAAATATGAAGTACGGTGGAATGAATGATAGCCATTAAAGATTGGTAGCCTACGCCATTCGTCCATACCTGGCTCAGATATTGTTTATGCGTGAGTCTAAAATCTGAATGCGATAATGTTACTGCAGATGTAAAGTCAGAAAACGTGACCTAAAAACTGCAACCCAGCTGCTAGACCTATGCTTTAGAAAGAACTTCTCTCTCCCTTTCTCTCTATTTATCTCACACGCTCCGTCACACATACTCATAAACACATGCCACACCTACACACACACACACACGCGCACACACCCTAACTCACCTCTCTCTCTCTCTCTCTCTCTCTCTCTCTCTCTCTCTCTCTCTCACACACACACACACACACACACACACACACAATCTGAAGTTTCCTTGCGTTTTATAGGTGGTAGAACTCTTTTACCTCGAAAAAATATTTTTGGAAGCTATAACCATGTAACTAATACAACAGTAAGACTTTTCTGGACACTTGAGACCTTTCTTCTTTGTAGAAAGGATATAACTTTCAAAAGAAACTTATTATCGTCAATTTTAAGTAACTTATTTCCTTTCACCCAAGAAATGTTAAAATATCCGGGCAAAGTGGATATCTATCCGCTTTGCCCTATTCACTTTGCCCGGCTGAGGCCATTTTTGTTCAAACAGCTAGTGTATACTTATTAACAGACCAGGAGTATTCGTGACCAGAGGTATTACAAGTTCATACATCAGTGTAAGTTACAAGACAAACAGAGAATATATTGAAATGCAAATTGAGAATATTTTGATATAAAATAACTTTTATTATTATTATTATTATTATTATTATTATTATTATTATTATTATTTACAAACACGCCTTTTTCAGGTTTCTTCACACCATGTGTTCTATACAACGAGCAGAACAACTTTTGTACTGATTACTTAGAGTCACCTTCCTTGTGTTTCACATACTTCTCGGTTGGCGCGCTAGTGTATGCAACTCAGGAATTATTAACATTATTCTCTTTGCCCGGATTATTCGCTTTGCCCGTTCTTACTCTACTTCCGGTGGTTAGTCTCTGAAAACGAAACTCCTACGAGGAAAATAAATTCTCGCGGTTGAAAGATGCAAAATAAAGTATCTGTGTGTTTTCTCTTACGTTACACACACACTCTCTCTATTTTTGCGTGTTCCAGAGCTAATTCCGGGCCACTTTCTATGATCCGGTGATAGGGCCTGACCCAAACATAAGTGACCCGGTAACCCGATTGACCAGGTCTGGAAAATCTATTTAACTGGGAATTTCGGCGTCGTAATTTTCGTGTTCTCGGGATAACATCTCCGATCCTACTTACCCTTGAAAGAAATACTGTTTAAACGCAATGAAATAATTAAAATACCTCCTTCATCCTCCGGGCTATCAGATCTAAATCGAACCACCGCGTCCGAATTTTACACCCGGCGACACTGTCCAAAACTTGACCAGCATCCCCCGACATCCGGTGACCCGTTTCAGCTCTGCCGTGTTTATTCCATCTGTGCGAATTGTTATAAACACTACTTCATTAGTGTTGTAATTATTAGAACGTTATATTTGCAATAGGTTGAATGTATAGTGGCATGTCTCGAACAGATATTTTTTAAGAGTGAAGCGAATCAAAACCCCCCCTCCCCTTTTTTTTGGCACAAAATTAGTTTCCATTCTATTTTTTATCAACATACTTTTAAATGTGTTCCTTTTTTCACGTTTGAAATGTGGAACATGTAAAGTGTGCTATGCCGATAGGAACATGCTAATTTTGCTTTTGAGCATTTGAAACTTTTCATTTTGATACAGTTTGCATATGTTTTCTTGGCTCTTTCTGATACAAATTATCATCCATTCATTTTCTTTTTATGTTCAGTTTACATTAGTAGTCTGGAATAGAAAGTATGGCCTACGGTATCTACTGGGTTTGTTACAATCAGTGATTCCGCTAGACCCCGGCCACTGTAGGGGGTGTCAAGCCCAAATCCTCGAAACTACCCCAACGTTAACATTTTTATGGTCAAAATTGATAGACACAGAGCACAACTACCTACACCGTCCCAATTTTGACTTTACATCCCCTCCAATCTGAAATCCTGGCGGAATATATTCCGATCCAGTAAGTTCAATGAGCCTAGCCGAATTTGCAACCGAACCCCGCGCAAATAAAGCATGTGTGTTACACTTTTGACATTATCCTGCATGTGTCTAAAAAATCTGCAGTTTCACTGGTAATCATGAGTATTTAATCTGACCGCCAAATTTGGTCGCCATTTGGAAAGTGACTAAATGAATTTTCAAGCACCCGTCTATATATTGGAATTGCTCTAAAAAATATAAAATCCAAAATCATTTGTATCTTGCTGTTGGATTTGTGGGAACTGAACTTTATAATGTTAGGTTCTTTTTTACTACGTTTAAATTCCATATTTTTATCTTTACTTCTTCTTCTTCTTCTCTCCCATTTTCTCTCTATCTTATTTCTCTGCCTCTGTCTAACAGACATCCATCGGTTTCAATTTTTCATTGTGTGTGTTTAAATTTCTCCCTCCATCAACTTATGTATATTGATTCGTCTCGCTTTTATTCTTTCATTTTATCGATCCTAATACATGTCTATTTTGAAAATAAAAAATTTACACATGATCTTTGCTGATTTTAGTATGGGCGAGACGAAGGAAGGAGAAAAAGGGGGTATATTTACCAGACACGATTATGGGATAAGAAAGTGCCATTTGAGTTGCCTAGCTGCACGGCGTTCACTGTCGCAATTTTTTTGATGCGAAGTGTACAACGACTCGGCTTAGACTTCCTCAATACAAAAATATATTACGTGCAAATAATATTGCTTTTATTGCTTTTAACTTGCTAATTTTCTTTAACCAAATTGTATATTACCAGGACTGGATCCAGCTGGTGCACGTGTATGCACTTTCATGTTCAGAATCATACTACTAAAATTCGAGTTAAACAAGTTTTGCAAGAGATCAAAGTTTTACCAGTATCATATTCTGTATATAACAATAAAAAGCACCCCTATTAAATTAGTGCTATAAGACTACTTTCTTAAACATGTATTTTCATATAGCATTCTAACACTGGTATGTAGCAACATTTTGATGCTCGTCTTGTTGACTGAATTGTTATTGACATTCTAAACTACGTGGTGATCTTCTAAGGACGGGACGTACAGTTTTTGGTGAAGTGTGCTCCAAACCACTCTATTCAAGACACCCAGACAGAAACAACCCGTGACCACGCACACAGAAAGCGAGCGCGTTAACCTACAGTATATGATTCGCAAAGAAATCAGCCTTCCCGCCTAGAAGAAAAGATGTACCTTTGTTTATGTACTACTCCCGTGCTTAGTTTTTTGTGTTCATAGTGGATACTGGTGAAAGTCCACATTCATTCCTCAAAATAAAAGTACCGTACATTTTTTTCAATTTACTCCCTCACTCTGAAAGTACGTATAGTGGTCATTAAAGTCCATTGCAGCGGAAAACTCTATGCAAGGTTCATGTACCCCTCCTCAGATAATCCTGGATCGACCCTGTGTATTATTACTCTTGCTTATCTCTCCAATTTATGCTCATCAACTCAACACCATCTTCAAATTTAAGTTCCTCAATAAGTTCTCTGAATGTTGGTTACCCCTTTTAAATAATTCGCGTAACAAATATCGTTTATGCTTATATTTCCTGTTAGACTAGATAACCCAATAGCTGGCACAAACACCGTAGCACAAACACATACGCTAGCAGCTACAATTGAATTTGATACGCTAGCCATACACATTCCATTCTTTTATTCCACCACCTAAAACTAGATCAAACTTTCCTACTTCTTCTAAACAAATTTAAATATTTTTTTTCCTAGATTCAATAAATTTAAAACCTTTAAATTATGTGGTTATCAATTTGGGAACAGCCTTTTGCCTAGGTACACTTTCGGTACACTTGTACATCACTTATTTTTGCGGCGGGAAGAAATTTTAGTTAATATCACCAATAGATCAGGTTGTTGTGACGCCGGCGACTTGGTGCAGAGACCAATTCAATAACTCAAATAATAATTTAAAAAATGAACAATTATATCAAAGGACTAAAGTGGCCTAAATTGGCCAGATGTCCAGTTTTAGTGGCCCTGCGGGCCAAAGATTACTATTAAGGCTACAATTGAAATCTCAATTTTGATCACGATCAACGGGGCCCCTTGCCCCTGCTTTGTCCGGCCTAACGTTACGCCGCTCGTTACTTGAAAAATATCAAATGTAGTTTCGGGGCAGTAATGAGAGCAGCTCCAATCTTATCACAAGAACTGTTGTATCATGTATATGTTTTCTTTATACACACGTTCATTTCGTCTTCTGTACTCTTTTATTTTGTCATCGATAGAGGACGAAACGTTCAAATACAGAGCAAAGGCAATGGTGCAAAGTTTGAAGTATGGCAATCGTAATAAGCCGCATGTAGCCTATAAATTTAGTATTGTGTACAGACACCTTAATTGTTCCACGCCATCCCCATTTTATATAGACAGCAATGGACAAGGCAGACGCTTGCTGTTTTATGTCGCTTCTAAAAGAAAGTTAGCGTGTATAAACAGGCCTGCAGTATATTTTATGGCAGAATTGCCCACAAAGAGGTTAAGAGAAGCAATAACCATCCTAGCTGGCTTGTTTGACAATAGACATTGTAAAAGAATAAAACCGTCCGGGGCATGCCCTTGTGATTCCTTACCACGCCGCCTTCCATTCTTTATGTCGGCAATAACATATCATAAATAAACTGACGGTGTAGAGTTTTTTTTCTCCTCTTGCCTCCCCTTTCCTCCTGTAGGCGAAGCATGCAAGCAACTTGGCTGTATAAAAAAAAATAGCTGTTTGCAGCCGCTGGTAGGGTCTGATGAACACGGCACCAAAAATACTGTTCTTTCCCGCACGCAATGTTCCTGATTATTGTTGTTCGAACACCATTTCGAAGAAACCGAAAAAAGCATGATTTGTATTCAATCTACAGCGACAGCACGTAAAGAGCACAAAGGTAGATGCCACTAAAGTTCAACAACCACTTTTTCTACCCACTTGTAATTAGTATAAAACATTCAGCTTTTGCAAAGAAATGTCTTATTAATCCATATTATATATGAAGAACATAATGCAGTCACCGAAATTTGTTCGCTTGAGAAAACGCTGGAAGACATTAAATATTCTAGTATATTATTGACAGTAAAATTGTTGTACCACATAAGCAAGAAAGAAAAATTAAAATAATTTATTGAGAAAATGAACTATAAGTTAATCAATCCAATATGATCGTTATACGCACATTTAAAAGTATTTACGCATATCTCTGTAGCTTGCAAATTGTTGATCAATTTACAATCGAAAATTTCGAATATAGATTCATTGAACATCTCGTGATTTATCTCATGTTAGGCCTGTTCATCTTTCTTCAGCTTATCAAGTGAAGCTTAACGACTTGTCAAGACGATCAATTATTTTGTTTCCCCTCTTTCGGACATTGGAAAATATAATTAGCAAATATACCGTAAAGTTAACGAAGATGATAATATCCGTATTTTCTCCTTTATATCTTTCTACTTTACTTTCCAGAACTTCAGAACTGACTTTCTGTTCATGTAAATTTCAAAATGATCCTCTTGTATATCATTCATAAGAATAAAATAAAGTGTGTTTGTAGCACCCGTTTCTTAGCTTTCATCACAACATCATTCTTGAAAATCAAGCTCTACTTTTGACAAGCAAAATTCTGAAAGACTGTTAACATAAAAATTTTAAATAGCGAAAATAACAATAAGAATCCAGTAATTCGGTAGAGTAAAGTGACCGAATATCGGATACCTAAGCATATGTCCATATTTCGAGGCGAAAATGAAGAGATACCTTTGTCAAACTTCTGGGATTTATAGACTGATATGTCTTCTTAATTAATCGTTGTTGTCCGGTGCATAATAACTAATTGTTTATAAGTAACAGCAGAAAACTAAAAAATACTAAAAAACTGAGCGCTGAAAAATGGTGCCCTAATATCGGATAGGGGTGTTCCAAATATCGGATGACAATATATAATGAGAATGGGTACTTGTAAGTCAAGTCTGAAAAGAGTTACAAAAACATATTTAATCATATTCAGGTTACATTATATTTTACTAAGTTTACTAGAACATTGAACAAGTTACAAATATGTCAGAAACTGCCAGATAGCTCTATAGTAGTTGCACAAGAAACAAACGTGAAAGTCTATGGGTGGAAGGTCAGTTTTTGACGTGAGTAGTACAATGATCACATACAAACGATGTCCATTGGTCATCATCCACCCCCGCACAGAGTTCATGAGCCCAACGAATGCACCGTGTACAGCGGATCCATTCTTCACCAGTTTCATCAAGCCGGTAAAGTTGATTGCAGTACAAACATTCCTCGTCTGCACTGTCTTCGTCGTCCGTGGAAAGCTTCACACGACTCTGTTGATTCATCCGAATGTAGGCCATCTTTAATGTCGTTTGGGTTTGATGTGGGTATGTTCTTTCCAAAGAAGTGGATCCTCTTCGAACGACTTTGTTCGGTGGGTCTTTTGGATTGGGTCCTCTTCTTCTTAACAGACTTCTTATCCAAATTTGTTTCGACGTTGGGCTGTTGTAATTGCTTCTTACTTTGGAGAGTTTTCTTGTATGGAGACGAAGTAATTATGGCAGCGTGTCCTGTTTTGGTGTTTTTAGAGGATGTTGATGGCAGGTTTAACATTGGTGGCGGAGAAAATTGGAATGGGGAGAGATGTCTTGCAGTCGAGGAAGTAGAGGGTCTACTTTCATCAGAGTTGGGCGTGACATTTAGGTCCAAGGCAGGCGACTGGCTACCGTCAGCGAGTGGCAAGAAATCTGCGACGATAAATATGTTTGGATTGTAGGGCACAATGCCACATCTTTGAAAACCATTTACAGCTACCTCCATTGATGCAGCTTTTACGTAAGCCTTTCCCATCAAAGCCACAGTTTGATATGATATAACAGGACGAAAGGGATGGGATAGCAACTAGTTTTCCACTTCTACTGCGTAATAATGTTTGAATGGGGACATAAAGGCAATATCCAATGGTTGTAATTTATGGGTCGAATGAGGGGGCAGGCAAACAATATTAACACCATGCTCTCGTCCTAAGTCTGTCACATCGAGATTGCGGGTGTGCGTGAAATGTCCATCTAGAATTAACACGACAGGTCTTTCAGGAGTGGGTTGAACGAAATCAATGAAATGTTTGAACCACTGTGTGAATATATGGGACTGTATCCAACCTGATGAGTGGCATGCACCTACAGTCCCAGCAGGAGCATCATCTAATAATTCTAGCTTCATTCGTTTTCATGAGAACACTATCATTGGATTTACGAATACACCCGCTGCACTCATGCATGTCACAATTGTATGACTGATCCTCGTTCTGCCCATGAAATTTTCGCTACGTCCTTCTTCCCTTTTACAGCAATAACCTTTGTGTTTTTTTGTTGGACAATTGCTATTCCGGTTTCGTCTACTTTAAATATTCTCGATGCTTCAAACTACACTTTTCTCTAATTCAGGTTTCAAGAGTTGAAAAAAAACATCCACCTTTTCCTTGGTAAAACTTTTCGCCCTAGCAAGGGATATGTTTTGCGGTTTTCGGAAACTCAATTGTCGATGACGTTTAAGAAAATTTCTTAACCATTTTCTTCCCGCCATTCCCTTATTTAGGGCAAAAGGATGCTTCATATTATTTTTTATTGCCAGTTGAAATGCCATTCTTCTGATATCTGTTGAACGGAGACCAAAAAGCGTTCATCCATGACGGTACAATAACGAGAAAGCTCCTCTTCTAAATCCACTCCCAAAGTTGGCTTCCTTCCTAGTGACGTGCGGATTAATTGCTCAACAGTTTTGGTTTTGTGGTTTACGTAATTTTCTAACGTAGATCTTGGTACTTTGTATGCTTTTGCTGCCTTTAGAAATCCCATCTTCTTTTGCCGAACAGCATCTACTGCATTTTGCATCGCTTGGGGGTCCCAGGCTTTCCTCTTTCTACTTGATGACATCTGAAAATATACCAAAACAACCTTTTATAACTCGTTCCCCAAATATCGGATATCCGATATTCGGCAACCCCTCCTATCCGATATTTGGGAGCACAGCAACTGGAATTAATAATCCAGCGCCATACTTTACAGGAAAACCAACGAAAACACACAAGTGTATGGATAAAAGCTAGAACCTCTAAGCTATACATTCAACACTGGATATCCCCCCCCCCAAAAAAAAACATACCTGCGCTCTACAAGCCTTCGTACACCGTTGTTCAATATAAACTCCTGTTTTCAAAATTCACAAAAAGCACTCCGCCAACTACACCTGTCCCCACAGCGCGTCACAACTCAAGTGGCATGCCAGGCTTTGTGTTATGGTATAGTTACTGCGTCTGCCACTTGAGGTCAGCACTTAATTTTCCAGATAAGCGAGTATCCGATATTCCGCACGTATCCGATAATCGGCCACTTTACTCTAATTTAAAGACGTACTGGTAGACAGATAACTTTAAGCAAAGAACTTAAATCATTACTTGACTTAGAAAAGGGAAAACAAAAATTATAGATACGTTAATGGAGGAAATTGTAAAGGAGGGTAATGGGGGGTTTGAATGTAAAAGATAAATGCAGAACTTATGGCAAAAAGAGCAGCAGCACCAAATGACCAAATGTGGAATTTAGAACTTCATATTCACATATTGGGGGTTTCACAGTCTAGTGGTTAGAGCGTTGGACTTATTATGTCCGCGTGGTCCCGGGTTTAATTCCCGACTGGAGCACCCCACATTTCGGCGTCCACACAGCGTCGTGAGGCAAACGGGGGAGGTACGTGAATAAAGACGTGACGACCACTTGGTCTGGATTGGCCCTGATACTCATGTTCGTGGTCAAACTGACCCCACAGCCGTCACTCAGGTGGGTGCAGTTCCACCAACCAACCGCGAACAAATGGCGTTGGGGCAGGCTTAGGACCTTTTGGTCTGTAACGCCAGTGGTTATTATTATTATTATATTCATATATTGTGCTGGCAGTAATTTTACATAGCCTTACTGTAAGATTTGGAAATGAATCCAGGAACGTATGCAGAGGGGGATCCAAGGGGGCTCGCACCACCCCCGAAATTAAGATATATTTTGTTAAATTAGTTTCATTTTCGGCTAAATTAGATATATTTTACGTAAATTTCACATGCAGACAGACCTCGTACCCCCCCCCCCCTCCACCCCGAAGGCGCTGGACCTTTCCGTAACCAACTTCGGAATACGTACCTGCCTGAATCTTCTCTCTCCCTCCCCCCCTCTCTCTCTGTAAATAAAATTCTCAACAGATCATCAGGGAACAAAGTGAAATAATCTTGACAAAAGTGCATTTTTTAAATCTGAAATATAGCGAAGTTAAACGAAATGACAATAGGTCTGAACGTCAGTTGCTATTTCGTCCAATCAGACAGTCATTTAAACTGTGATAATATAGAAAATATGGTCTTGTGTGTGTTATATAGCTCGAAAATACTGTACAAGCCAAGCTTAAAAGAGTTATAAAACAATGTGTGTGGTTATTATTATTATTATTATTTGGGGGGCCTACCTTTCACCCCTGCCTCTTAGCATACTTTGCACAGATTAAGTTGTGCACTTTTTGGGTCGTGCAACACGTACATCTTAATACTCCTTAACCTGGGGCAGACTTGTCCCTAGAGATTGTTGGATTGCCGGGATTCCGGCATTCCAGGAATCCCGTTAGTTCCTTCTGACGAGACAGCTGGTGTTGCGGGACGGTCTTGGACCAGGCATCCAAGGGTAATCCCGGTCTTGGTTCCTAGTTGGAACTTGTTGCTGGGGGGGAGAGAGTCCCTACCTATATACTTTATTTTACAAAAAGAACATACAAACACATTTAGACGACACAGACATCACAGGACAACACAACACATAACTTGAGTGGCTTCTTCTTCTTTCCTTCTGGTCTTTTCTCTCCTGCAATATAAGAAAAGTAAATCAATGATTAGTAGTCTTCTTCATCTCCCTTTTTTGGCTTGTCTCACTAGTCATCGCAGGAGGGCTTCTTCTTTCTTCTATTTAGTGAATATGTTGTTTCCTTTAGTTGTTAAATTGTTTCATTTCCTTCTTTCATTCACTGTTCACTCACTCAGTCATGGGATTGTCTTCTTCTAATGAAGAATAGATGTGGTTTCCGGAGCCACACGCCTTAATATTTTCACTTCACATTCGCACGCACTCACGGTATAGATTTCACCTGGTTCCCATCACCACACATTCACTACTCAACAACACCTATGCTGCGGTTCCAGCAACGCGCTGATTTGCTACTGGTTTCCAGCAGCCACACAAATATTTCGATTTATCAAGTCTTTTACTTTGTAACACATATTGTTTGTCTTTGTTTTTATGTCATACGTGTTGTTCTGGTTCGCGGTTGTCTCAATCTCGGACGACGCGGTCGCGGTCGCCACACACCAGGGGGTTTGGTTGACGCCGCGCCCTGAGACCCCGATCTCCTTCCACAAATATCTTCCTGTGATAAGATGACACTTTTGTCGCTACCTTCCGGAGGGCTGCCACTAGCTCTGGATTTCGCAGAGCTTCTGCAACTGTCCTGTCCCCCATAAGTGCCCGTTGTTCTTCCACTAATTGGGCTGCTTCTCCGCATCTTAACACCACATGGTCTGGCGTTGAAACTACACCACAGACGCGGCACAGGCCCCATACGTAACGAAGGTCAATGACCCCCAAACATCATGCACCCATCACCAATGGCTCTGAAGGTACGGACTTTTAGCCCTGCATGATATCTTAACACTGACCAACCCTTATATAAAATTCACTGCTTTGGGATCCAGGGCTTAGTTTTATTTTCACTTGGTAGCAGATCGCCACCTCCAAGGTTACCGGATGCTCGGGTTCATAGACTGTCGGTGATGCAAGAGAATAGAAGTCAACGTGGATGACGTCTCTCAAATGCCTAAAAGAATAACACGGGGATTTTAGATTTTGACTAATTCTTAGAGAGAGAAAATGGGCAAAGCCAAATTTCAGGAAACTTCCTCTAGTGAAAAACTAAAAGGTCCACTACTTACATTTACTGTCCTCCTCTTTTCTCCCTCCGAAAAATACACTTTGTCGGAGCTCACTCGGCACAAGTGTACACTATATCAAAGCCGATACTCAAGTCCGTGGTATGATTGCAAATGTTCGTCATAGTTATTAAAAATAGTGAAATTTTCATTCAATGTAGAAGCGAGAAGTATAATCCGATAATAATGACAGTCGCCGTGGCTCAGACGGCAGTCCGTCTGACTACGAATCGGGCGACCTGGGTTCATAGTTCGGCCAGGACACTGGGACTTTTCCCATGACTGGCGCTCTGAGGTGCACTTAGCTTCCTATTAAATTGAGTACCAGAGTGTCCTTGGTATTCCTGGATACATTGGGAACGTAAAGGTAGTCGAGTGGCGGACTGACAACCCCACCTCAGTCAAGAATATGTGGAGTGCTACCTCCATATCCCCAATGCGCCGTTTACGGCGCGTGCACATCGCATTGGAGGTAGCTTATTTACTTATTTATTGATGTGGATGTTGTTCGCTAAAATCAGAAAAATAAAGACAGCCCTGATCAAACTTTTTAACACTCATCAAGTATATTAGAAAGATAATGTTTAAAAATAAAGAATCAATAGTCGTGAAGTAGGAAGGAGCAATACGTAGGACCATCGACATGGGCGTCGCTAAAGGGGGACCAGAAGGCCGAGGCCCCCCCAAATCTCTTCGCCCCCTCACTGCCCCCCCCCCCACTACTCTACCAAGACAATTTTTTTTTTTAATGTAGGGCACAAATACCTTGTAATTGTCCACATTTGTGTCTCATATGTTTGAAAATTATAACCTTATTTGAAGTACGAGTTACCGCCATATTTGCACATAAATTTACCAAACGAAAAAAAAAGAATCAAAAAGAAAATTATACCTTTTCTGCCCAACGTGGAAATGTATTTAACAATATGAAATTATCCAAATGAGTAAATAACATAAACTAATCTGTGTAAAATGAGGATTACTAAAGCAATTTCGCGCCTTTCGAGACTTCAATTAGTATAATATTTCGCGTTTAAAAGGGAAGCAAACGTGTGTTGGTGTTTACTTTCTGTAATTGAATATGCAACATGAGTGGCCAGTTTTTCGAAACAATTTGATACGTAGTCCTATATCAAACACTGATTAATACCAGGATATGCGATTGTACTGCTGCACCAACTGATATCTGCGAATTTTCGTTAAGTCATGAAACTCTTATCATTGAGATGGCTACCACACTTTGCTGGTATTTTAAGTAAAGTACCAGACTTTATTTCAAAACAGTTTCCGATAAGAACCCTACAAATATTTTCAGTCATTAGTGACGCTGAGCAGGTAAGTTTCGGTTAGGTTCGATTTGGCTTGAGTAGTAATACGTATGGAAACAGATGTAGAAGGTGAAATGCGATTCAGTGTTCCTCAGTTGAACTTTCTGCATAGGGTCATAGTAAAAATCTGAGTAACAGAAATATATATATTTTGACCACGCCCGAGTAAATAAACGTACCTAAATTAATCTACCTCTGAGACCCCTGAAATCTGAAAAGGTTGCTTTATAACGCCCGCATACTTGGTATCGCTCCTAGAGTTAAAAATGATGCCACAAGAAATGGTGTAGTTTGCGCCGGGTAAAATCAGACTTGAAATATCCAATATTTCACTGATTAGTGGTCAAAAAAAAAAATTTGAAATGCAGAAAGCTGCAACAACAAAATGATTTTTTTTTCTCTTAATTCTTTTTAAGAAAGGGAAAGTGAGTTTCATGAAAACATTATGATGTTATGTTTCTTTTTCGCATGTTAGTAAGTAAGATGTATTTCTCTTAGTGAATGGTTTTCTATTGGTGTATTGGTTGTGTAATCTGAACTTGTGTCAAGATGCCTTTGTTCGGGAAACGCAAACTAACTCAAAAGAAGTTAGAAAAAATAGCGAGACTTCCGTGTTTACAATGTAGGCAGACTGAGTATCTGAATTACGGTATTGATATCGATCCCTCTAGACTTGCAACTCCCCACGCTTGTAAAATCGCGCAAGCACCCAACGTGTTAGCTACTTTTTCTGCCCCAGCTCCCACATGTGGCACCTAATCGGTATGGCCTTCTGTGCGAGAAGGTGATGACACTAGTTATTTATTGGTTCCAAACGTTAAGCAAGAAATCGAGGATGATCAAATTGTGGAAAGGGATTCTTTTCCTGCTTCGGATGAAGAGCCTTGTTGGGATAGTTTCCAACCTCCTCTAGAGATAGGAGCGAATGAAACTTTACTCAACCCAAATTCGCCTCGAGATGTGCAGCCACGCTACACATCCACTCCAGTTTCCGCGGATAACCAGAACTTAGTAGTAAATTTGGAACAGGAAATGGAACAGGTTAGTACGACGAACGAGGACCCTGATTTCTTTGCGCCTATATACGATATCTTCGAAGATGTACCGAGATTTCAAGTACCCCAACTAGCAAAGGATTCATTACAAGGTGTACAAACATCTTTGGGTAACGTAACCCCATTGTCCACATCACCGATAGTTAAAAACATTCCAGAGATAGAGGCTTTGTTCGAAGTTGGTCCACTACCAACTCGCCCCACGCCAGCTCCACGAAAACGACGCCAAGTAGTCGCAACCAAAAGCAAAGATGCTCCTGAGGTAGGACATCAGGAAGACATAGAGCAGGATGATCACAATCCAGCTCCAAAAAGACAGTCACAAGATGACCAGGTCAAACCACCAGAAACTATAACACCTCCACAAGCTGAGTCTCCGAACTCTGAGAAACCAGAAGCAGAAAGCAGTAATTTTCCAACTCTCTCTCCTAATCTTCATTTACCAATTTTTGGTGGATCCCAAGAGGAATCTATTACTAGATTTTTAGCTAGATTTGAAGTTGTAGCGAATATTTATAAATGGAACGAGTCAGAGAAAATTCGGTATTGCTTACTCTGTTTTAAGGAAAAAGCAGAAACCTGGATTTATTGTAGGAGTGCTACTTTGAATAGTTTCACTCGTTACGATGACTTTAAAGCATACGTATGTGCAGCTTTCCCAGAAAACGTGTTTCGTATTACTCTTCAAAGTGATCTGCGTTCAAGAAGACAAAAACCGTCGGAATCTGTCCAGGAATTTGTGTATAAATACGTAAAAGAATGGAAGGAAATTTTTCCTACGATCTCAGATGCGGAACTGATCTTCCACATTCGTAGAGCAATCCTACCGAAATATGTGAAAGATTTAGTACTCGCCGAACCGCAAAATGTCTCACAAGCGATAGAAATCTTGCT
>JAGDQP010008533.1:15201-29557 GCA_022664845.1 Lepisma saccharinum
CTAGTCTAGCTCTGTTAGTTTTAAAGATACAGAAATGGCACATACCTCGTTGGAAAGACGTTGAACTGGCCTACAATGTTTATTTCAAAACTATTTCGCCTACATGTGGCAGTTAACGAGTTATTTCCCTTTGAATATAAAGAAAAGGGATCGAGAATAATTAATTTTGGGATTTAAGGACGCCATATTTAAAATATGGCGTAGCTATGGCAGCAAATTGTCCTAAAATGCAATTTATAATGTGTTATTAAATTATTCGCACAACCGCGAAGGTTTTAATTTAAAATTTGTAGAAGTTATAGCACTTTAAAGGCAGAGAGACGAATTTCACCGGCGGCCATTTTGTTCCCCCCCCCCTCTCGGTCCCCTGCCACTGTTTTCGGCTTGCCACCTGGTAGCACATTATTAGGTACCTTCTAATGAAGGTATTCACCCTACCCGCAACATCCCTTCATTCAAAATCCCACGAACTTACAAATGCGCCTAGACTAATACTTCAACTTCCAACTAAAAATTGCAACCACATTTCACCATTCTCATTCGACCCTTTTTCTTTCACTTTTGCTTGATGAATAGGCAGATCTCAACATTTTCAGATTTCATAATCCAAACGCACAATTGCATGAGGACGATCAGACGTACATGTTATGATAACTGAATTCAAACGTGTTTCATTTCTTTTCTTTTTCATAATTATTAATAAGTCATAATTAGTAAGTCATTAATCATTATGAGTCATTAATAAGTCATTAATCATTAATAATTATCATAATTTGTTTTGTGCCTTTAAAATTACACAAAGTTGATTCCCAGCTGTGACTCAAACGCGGAACTCCTGATGTGCCTCATGACCTGACATCTCTGACCAGTGACCACTTGACCACTGTGGTCGTCTATTACACTATACTGCACTGTTTACATGATTGATTATCACCATCCATATTAGCAATGACATTATCTTTTATTGATAACAAATAAAGCGACCGTTTGTGAATGTATGGCAGTTCGGAAAATAGCCTTTATTCCTGTCGGTTATGCAACCACACATTTTAACAAAAAATATTCGGGAAGTGGAACCTGTTTTAGATATCGATTTGGGGTAAACGAATTATTGTTACCTGCTAGAAAGTCGTCAAGTTCATCCACATTTCGGCCTATCGTTACCTCAGAGAATTTCCGTGAATCCCCCTATTTTCTTTGGGAATTCCTTGTGCATTCAACCCACAACTTCAAAATATGTATTTTTGGATAGAGCAGATTGGAAGTCCTTGAAGATACCTTACCTCCTCAGTTCTACTGTTAAATATTTGAAATATAAAGCTCTAAAGTTAATTTCCCCACGCTTTCGGCAGCCTGTAGTTCCGAAACTAAGCGGTATTCGACAAATTACGAAGACTTGTTTTCCTTATTTTGATGTGAAATTTTTAATTCTTCGGGGTGGGCCAAAAGTAGCCTTGCACTGTAAAGTACATTTGTAAGTATTTGTTACAATCATGTTCAGTACTGTTTATGCACATTCATTTAAAACCGCACATACCTTTTTAACACAGTTTAATCTCGTAGGTGCTCAAATTCACCCCCTTCAACATTGCAATATGCTTGGAACCTTTCCATAACACCATGACACACAGTACGACAGAAAACCGTATCTGCATCAGTTTCAATAAATGCTTCTGAGATGTATTCTCTTAATTCATTTACCTTGTGGGGATTTCTCTCGTAAACATTGTTCTTTACGACATTCCAAAAACTAAATACATTCGTGTTAGGTCAAGTGAACCTGACCTAACCATTTGGCGCTACTCTTCTTCCCAACTAACTCTGTGGAAAGGTTTAGTTAAGGTAGTTTCTTACCTTCAACGTATAACCGGGAGGTGGTCCATCTTGTTGAAAGAACAGTTCTGGTTCTGAGCTGTGGCACTACTACGTCCTGAAGCATTTCTGGGTAATTCGCCCCATCCACAGTTCCATGACAGAAAACTGGTCCGACAACACCTTCGATGGAAAATTCACAACACACTATGGTGCCAACCTGGTTCCCTTGAAATATGTTAACATGAGAATTGTCATCAGCCCCATACACGCAGTTATACCCATTCACGTGACCTGACAATTTGAAGCAAGCTTTATCTGACCAGTTGATCATATATAGAAGGTCTGGTAACTCATCAGTTCGCCAACTGCAATCGGCGAACGTGATCGTCCTCGGAGAGACCAAGCAGCAGTCGTGAATGCTATTGTTTTTAATTTAAGCTAACGCATTAGGCGTCGAAAAGACGTTCTTGGTATGGATAGTTCGATAGAAGAACGTCGTGTAGACTTCATTGGTCTGTTCGGAACTTTCGGCTGATTTGCTTCGATCCTAGAAGTCTTAGGAAGACCAGATATCAATCGGTAATTTAACCATCGAACCTGTGCTTTCAAATTTATGTTTTATGGGAGAAATTGCCTGGCATTAAAGTGAGGGAGTGTTAAAAGTTCCTTGCCATACTGCGCGCACCTGCTCCGCATTTTCAAACTTCTAATACAGCTTTATCTTCCACTTTCTTTGCTCTTGATTTAAATTATTTACCATTACTGATAATTATATGTAAAAATAAAAAAGACAATACAAATCAAAACCTACATTTGAGGAAATACGGTAGTTTAATAACATTTCTAAAAGGATGAAAAATGATATAGAATACTGGTATCGAATTACTGTTTAGGAAAATTAGATTTTAAAAAATGAAACCAATTGTGAAACATCTGATAAGGCTACTTTCGGCCCACCCTGTATATCATCATCATCATATTCAGCCGTTTTCCACCCACTGCTGGATGAATGCCTCCCCCTTTCCTTTCCACATATCTCGGTCTGCTGCTATTCTCATCCATGTAGTTCCTGAAAAGACCCTTGATTTCATCTACCCATCTTGCATTTGGATATCGTCTAGGGATTCCATTGTAGCATATTCGTCATCCTTTTTCCATCTGTTCGTCTAGCTGTGTGACCGGCCCATCGCCACTTCATCTTCTTCGCAGTCTTAATTATACCTTTGTTTGCGAGCGAATCCATTCATTTATCTTCCTGTCCCTCCTAGCTATTCATTGCATGCATTCCTCCATTGCTCTTTGTATGACTCTTAATCTTTGAATCGTTTAGGCATTCAATGTTCAAGTTTTACTACATACATTTATACAGGTAAGGCACATCTATTATAAATTTTATGCGTCAGACACATTGGTAGTTTACTTTTGAAAATAAAGTGTAGTCTTGCAAACGAACTCCACGCCATTTTACATCTTCTATTTATTTCATCCGTCACGTTAGTATTAGATAGTAGAGCTTCTCTAGGTAAACATACACGTCAACTATGTCTATTTCTCAGCTATTCTTTATTTATTTCCTTTCAGCATTGTGATTGTATATTACTTTGGTTTTACTTAAATTTATTTTAACTCCTATTTTCAAACTCTCATTACGCAGCTCTTCCATTCTGGTTTGTAGTTCTTCGGCACTTGAAGTAAACAGGAATATATCATCAGCGACTTGTAGGTGATGAAGGTAATCGTCATTGATTTTTATTCCAATTTCATCCTAGTTTAAATTTGGAACACTCCTTCCAGGACCGGTGAAAATAGTTTTAGGGAATTTGAATCTCCTTGCCCTTCCAACTTCAAACTTTTCACTCTCTTAATGTATTCTAATGACAGATGTGACAGTTGTGTAAATGTTTCCAGTAACTTGATGTATGTAGTTTCAATGCCTTGATGTTCAAGCGATTTAAGTACTGCTGCAAAGATACGAATCTAAAGCTTTTTTCAAATCTATGAATCCCAGACTTAGTGGAATTTCGTAGCCATTATTCTTTTCCATATCCCCATTCAATGTTTGTATGTGGTTTATTGTGCTAAAACCTCGACGAAATTCGGATTGTTGCCTTCCCTGGTTAAAACTTAAGTCTAGTTCAATACGATTCAAAATAACTTTGGTGAGCATTTTGTATAGAACTGACGTAGACTAATTGGTCTGTAGTTTTCGACGCTTTCTTTGTCCACTTTCTTGTACAATAAAATAATAATAGCTATATTCCAACTTGATGGTATTTTTCTCTTTCTCAGGCACATTGAATATAATTTAGCAAGTTCCTCTTTCACCTTTTCATCTCCCCATTCAAACATTTCTGCTGTGAGCCCATCTTCTTCTGGCGTCTTTCCGTTCTTCATCCCTCGAATAATTTTATCCCCTTCTTTCATCACGTCTGGGACTTCTAAATAATTTTCTTCTGAATCGTCTTTTCCTAGTTCTTCTTCGGAGCAAGAAATTTTTAATATATGTTTATAATTTCCTCCTTATTTCTGGTTACATTCCCGTCAGGTCTCTTAACTGCAATTATTTGTTTTTTCCCTATCATGAGTTGCTGTTTGGTTTCTTTTAGGCTCTTGTGTTCTTCTGTTGTATTTCTACCAAGATGTTTGTTGTATCTACTTACAACCTCTCTCAATTTTTTTTCCTTACTATTTTATTTAGTTATATGTATTCAATCCTCTTTATGTGATTTTCCTCTTCTCTCATTTCCCTCTTTATCTTCATTAAGAATTTAGTTTTTTGTGATATTTTTCTCTCTTTTTCCATTGGCGTCTCTCTTATTATCTCAGTCACTATTTTATTTATCCTATTGATTTCTTCTATACATTCTAACTCTTCCAAAGCAAATATCTGTTGCTTACAAGTTAATGATTTTTGCTCGGAAAAAAATATTGTGAGAAAATATCTTTTTCCTGAATAATGTGATACGCTGAGACCAGAAAGACGATCATTCATCTGTGAATTGCGATATTCCTCTTGAAACTGGCCAATTTCTACTCGAATACTGTATAGTACAAAAGACTGAAACAACTGGTAAGTCGTAAATTCGTGAAGGGTAATAGTATTTGCTTTTACCAATAAATTTATTGCGTAATTTTTCAAAAGAATATTCCTATTATGATGCCTATGTTTCACTATTACTACAAATGCCGATTCTCAAGTAAAACATTTAATATCATGCAACATATTCTTATTGGTAAACAAACTAATTATTCTGTAGATGTGCAAAATGAACCATATGAAGCATTTTATTAGCATATGAAGGCAGGTTCATATCACATCAATCTGGATACGTAGTATTCTCGTTTAATTTCATTGCATTGATATTTAACATAATTCTATAATATTTGCTTCAAATATAACTTAAATATACTTAGCATTACCTGCATTCATATATTTAAATATTCTTTTAAATATCCCGCTTCAATAGTAGAATCACAAACGAACATCCCAAATGGTTATTATCATCAAATTAATACCTCATTAAATTCTATGAAATCCACTTTGTCGATACAACACTTAAATACTACACCGACAATGTGGATGCTTCGCTATCATTTGCGGGAGATGGGAATCACGGTAGCAATCTTCAAATCCGCCGTCTTGGAACTTTGTCGAGAATTTTTAACGGAATAAGGGTCATGCGACATATTGTTTTAGGCTAACCTGTTTCAAGAAATCCAAATCTGAAGTAGTTCTTATCTACCTTTATTCGTTTAGAAGATCCGTCCACATTTGGGCGGGCACTCAATCCCAGTATTTTTTTAAAATTTCTTTGGACTCTGTGAAGTATATTGGAGATGGTGTAGATTTTCATGATACAATGTTCTTCTTGATAAGTCTAAAACTAAAATTAAAAGGCATGAAATTTGGTGAACGAAAGAAATATTTGATAAAAACTATGCCTGTTTAAAAGCGATAGTGTGGGTCGGCTATGAGATTATTAAAACAGAGGAGAAGCAAACAATAGGGATTTTACAAATTCGAATTCTTCGCGTGCATCAACAACACACAACTCTGCAAGCAAATGTCAAAAACTTGTTTTATAACATTGTGGAAGTTGCTAATTTCAGCTGAAACATCACTTCCTGACATTTTCCATGGATAGATTAATATATTTTGAAATGATTTCGAACCAACTTGATTGCACACAACCGAAAATTCTTACATTATGAACACTCGGTCATGAAGTTTTCTTAGAGAATTTTCAGTTACATTTCACAAATTCGTGAATTCTTCTCATATAAATCTTCAGCTGGCGAAAGAAATACATGGTCAATGGTTTCACGCAATTTGTTCGTATCATAAACCTGCCTCTGGGCAAAACAGTAATCATATTCTCCTACCAAATATGTGTGATGAAGGATTGAAAGACGTTAAGATTATCACACTTTAACATTTTCTGATGGTCTCGGCCTCAGATGCCTAAAGGCCCTAAAACAAAATTCAAAGCCAAAGTAAGAATTTCTGAAAATAACCAAAGTTAGATCGTTGATTTTTACACGATACACCATGTCTTTGAAGTGACGCAGGGATGAAAATAAAATAGGCTTAATCGATAGAGAGAGAGATTTTTTTTTCATTCCCAGTGCCTTCCTTTTTCCTGTTCCCCTCGATCATACCAGACGTATGCTAAGATGGTACCTTGAATAAGACCAAGTTCAATTTATTTCCCTACCCCATCTACTTCTGTATTCCGGACTGTGACATAGATGCAAGTCATGGAAGTCAAAAATGGAAATTAAGGCGCATCAAATCGGGTGAACGAGGAACCTCTCAATGGATCGATCACTGTTCAGGGCACTGAGGCGGGAGGAACGCTGCTGCCCGTGAGTTCTGATGACAATTTTTCTGATTTTACCAGCAACATGGATCACTTTTTACTACGATGAAGAGGTGCAAGATTAGATGGATACAAAATTCCGGGATATTGAAGCAGTTAGAAAGGGCCTGCTGAGTGCCCCACTTGATTTTATGCCCCTTGAATTCTATATTTGGAGCTACCTGCAAGCTATACTATCACAAATCAACGGGCTATCCAATTTCCAGCAACGTGGGTTTGTGTATAATGGGTTTGTGTATATCACTTTGCGCACATGTTGTAGAACGTAAAATCCTAATATTGAGGACCCCTATCTCCTAAATGAATTAAGTTAGGTAAGAAATGACTTCAGATATGAATTTCTTGAATCAAGTTAGCCTAAAACGATTACTCACTCTTCTTTAAAAATTCTCGAGCAAATTCAAAGACGACGACTTTCAAGATGGCTGCCAAGATTCTCATCTCCCACATCCGGTAGCACAGTATCCATTTTACTTCTATTCAATATTTTGTCTTACTCCCTTCACGAGTTTACGACTACAAGATTGTTTCCAGTCTTTTGTGCTATATAGTATTCGAGTAGTCATTGATTAGTTTGGAGATGAAGATAGCTATTCACATATGAATGATCGTTCTTTCTGATTTCAGCTTATCACTTTTTGGCGCCAGAATTTTCGTTCGAGCAAAAAGGTTTCCTTGATAATTTTGTCTCGAATATTTGTCTGTTTCTCGATAGAATTTTTAGATCTAAAACTGTTGGTTTTCCTCTGATAAGCTTCGTCCTTTTAAGTATATTATTTGGTTTCAGCTTACATCTCATCATCCTATAACCACTCGAGATTTTGAAACTGTTGAGAACAGACACGCGTTAAAGAATTTCCCTCTAATTCGATGAAACGTAGTCTATTTCGTTTTGAATTCCATTTGGGTCTTTCCATGTCCAATTCCTCTGGACCGGCTTCTTGAAAAATGTATTGAAAGTCCCAGTTTGCCACTTCTGTGTCAGTTCCTACTTTCGCATTAAAGTCTCCCATTACAATTTTATAGTGTGATTTGCTACTATCCAAACTCTCCTCTATCTCCTTCTATAGGTCTTCGATTTCTTCCTCCGGATGTTACGTTGTGGGATCATATACCTGTAAAATTTCCATACTGTATCTCTTATTTATCTTTTTACTACCCGTGCAACTCTCTGTGATCTGTGTATTCAGATCTTTGTTTATTATAAAGCCAACACCTATCAGTTTCCATTTTCTGCTCCTTCGAAGTAGAACGTGTGCCCTGACGGTAGTTCCAACTGTTCTTCATTCTTTCTTCACACTTCTGATAGTCCTATGATGTTCCACTTAATCCTCGAGTTCATTCTCCATTCTTCTAATTTGTCCTCTCTTGCAAGTGACTGACAGTTGAGTAGCCACATACAGGTCCGTTCAAAATTCGGTGTTGGTGTCCTGGCACTCTACCGTAGGGAATTTTGACCCTCTGACTTCCTGCAGGACTGTCCGCTGCCGCTGCCTCTGCATCATGTATAAGGAAAGAAGGGGCGCAGACATTGGACTCACCATGCTGTCTACTAATGGGGTTTGGTAAGCATCCCCTCTATGTTCGTTCACCAAGCAGCTGCTTGGGTACTAGCAGGACCTGAACGTATGTATTGGGAATTAGGCCTTTACTCCGGTCTGTTACCTTAAGCCAGTGGTTCTCAACCTATTTCCTACCATGACCCCCATTTAATCACATCCTCTTGCCAGCGATTTCATTATAATTTCCGGTTTCTAATAAGCTGTGTTTCTTTTAATTGCGGAGATCTCACGGAGTCCATTTATACATAGATAGAGTCTATTTTTTTGCGGATAGTAGATACAACAACTTCCCTAAAAGCAAATGGATTAAAACCAAATTTAGTCAGTACATTCATGTTACAAAGATCATCTTAGATGAGTTCGTTAGTAAGACTTTTAATTTTGCATAATAAATCCGTCTGTTAACGTTACGCCTTCAACTTTAGTTTGCGCCGCCAATTTTGTGTGCACAAATCTAGCTAATACACGGGTGTTGCGGTGTTGTTGGTTGGCTTGTGATTCTGTGTAGGGTCGTGATTTAAATTCTGTGCTATTAATGAAAAATCCAAATGGACAAATTTCTTAAAAGACCTGGAACTTGAAAGAACTATCACAAAGACAGAAGGTCAGAAGATACGATTAATAGTATTTTAATTGCTTTCACGGTTCTTGGAAATCAAGGTGTGCTGTGTAATTAATTATTGTTTGCAGAAAAGATGAAGTATGTTACGGCACCTGCCATCTAAACATCCTTCGGTGAAAGATTAACCGCACGAATGTTTTCAACGCAAACTCTCTGTACTTCAAAAGCAGAAGTTAACCATCACCCACATGACTAATGAAAGTCGAAAAGCGCTTTAGGCATCATTATCAAGTGTCTCTGAATAACGGGTTTGAAGGGGGGGTGGAAGAAAAGCCTTATTCTCTATCATAATAAATCGTAACAGTACAAATTTTGGCAACTAACTAGCTACCATCAAAATATATTAAGTCCGGAAAATAAATAGTACAAAATTGCTCCACAGGTGGAACTCAGTTTTGCGTTGCGAAAGTAAAGAAGACGCAAGGATTATTTTTTAGATTTCTGAGTACAAATTAAGAAAGAAATGGCATGGGACTACATAAAACTGTTCTGGAAGTATCTGAAACCACAGAATGTAAAGTGAAATCATCAATATACCTGCAGAGTTTCCGTACCGAACAATTACTCATATTCAACAATTCTACTCGCTTTCGAAACAAACCCAACCGCCACATCTGAGAATATCCGAAAAAGGTTAGCCAAATACTATTGCAGACTATTTGATTCTTCCTTGTGTACATGACATAGTGTCAACAATGATCAACCCCGAAAGAGGCTCAGAAACTATCAAAGATTATATTGTCAATGATACAGTGGCAAGACGAATTTCTGATTTGGCCCAAAATGTTCGCGACTAGCTCAAGGAAACGATTAAAATAAGTGAATTTATTTCTATTCAACTGGACGAGTCCACAGATGTAACACATTGTTCTCAGTTCTTGTGTTTCATTCGATTCCAATGAACCGATTCTGTGGAAGACGATAAATTGTTCTGTAGAATCCTGCCTCAACATACAATTTGTGAATCTTCATATCAGGCGTTTTTTGAGTCTACAAGTCCATTTGAAATAGAATGGGAAAAGCGTTTTTTTTTTTAATTTACAGCGATGGTGCGAAAGCCTTAAGTGGTAAGAAGAGTGGACTTGTGGAAATACAATCTATCATGCCGAATGCGAAATGGGTGCATTGTTTCCTACATTGATAAGTTCTAGCCGCAAAGAAAGTGCCAGGTGATCCCTTTCAGTTTCTGCATGATGTCAGAATGGTTAATTATGTGAAGAGAAATTTTGCGAGGAAATGGGTTCCATCCAAAGAAAAATATTACTACACACCAAGGTAAGGTGGTTGTCACGTGGAAAGGTGTTGAATAGGTTGTTCATGCTGCGCTCGGAATTATGTTTTTCAGGAATCCAATCCCCAAGTAGCAGATTGTTTTACCTCTGAAACATGGCTGCTTCAGCTGCATTACCTGGTCGACATCTTCACTAATTTAAGTGACTTAAATCTGACCTTGCAAAGACGAGACAAGACCATTTTATTAGTTCAAGAGAAAGTAAATACTTTTCGGAAGAAATTAGGAGTATGGGCGTCCAGAGTTAAAACCCACAATTTTTCTCTGGCTCAAGACTTTATTTCAACTTGCGATTATTCTTTTGGCATGAAGGCGCTGTCCAGTTTAATTTGCAAACATCTGTAAGAGCTTAAAAAACAGATGGTAGAATATATTCCCTTCGATGAAAATGCCGGTTCAAGTTGGATAAAATATCCACTAGTTAAAGGTGCCATCAAACCGATATAAGCCTACAACTTCTTGACGAACTGATGGAAGTATCGTGCGACAAGTCTTTGTAACTGTCCTTCTGCAATGAAAACCTGTGAAAGTTCTGGCTAAAGAGGAAAGAAGAATATCCTGTTTCGGTATCTGATGCTTTAAAAGTCATAATTCCCTTTGCTACATCGTATTTATGTGAAAATAGTGTGTCTTCCATGGTAAGCATTAAAGCAAAGACCAGAAACCGCTTATTAGTTGAAAATGACTTGATAATGTGGGTCACGAAAATTGAACCTGACATTGCCGCACTAGTGACATCACACCAGGCTTAGGTTTCACACTAGCCTTCATTTTAAATTGTATTTCAATGTGCAGGCTTTCATTGTGGTATTTGAATTCTTCTTGAATTTCAATATGCTGTTTTCATTAGTTTCATACCTTACCTCTTTTATTTAAATTCAAGTTTAAATGACTCGTCGCCTGTTAAAGGATATTCTGTGTTGTACTTAACATTACCTACAGAAATCAGAATAAATTCAAAACAATATTCAAAAATATTTTTTCGCTGCTAGATCCTAATTATATTTATATTTTGCGCTTTCCCCCAGGTTAAGAAACCCTGCTTTAAGCCTTAACAAGAGGAAATTTCTTTCCTCTGACAGCTAGTGGCAGAAACCTTTGCGGCGGCAGCCCGGTTTGCCGATCCTGTTCCGGTTTCCCGTCATTTATAATTCACTGATGATATAATCATGTTAGTCCCAAGTACAAAAAACTACAAACCAGATTAGAAGAGCTGTGTAATGAAGACCGAAAATCGAACTTAAAATGAATTTAACTAAAACAAAAGTAATGTACAATCAACATGCTGAAATGAAGCAAATAAAGATTCATCGAGAGACAACACACATAATTGATGAGTATGTTTAACTAGGGCAGCTCGAAATATCGAATGCCAAGTTGACGGATGAAGTTAATAGAAGATGTAAAATCGCATGTAGCTCGTCTGGAAGAAGATTACACTTTATGTTCAAAAGAAAACTACCAATGTGTCTCAAGCGTATAGTTTATAATCAATGTGTTCTACCTGTAATGATAAACGGCTGTAAAACATGGACATTGAATTCGCAAACGACTCAAAGATTGAGTCACACAAACAGCAATGGAGATACGCATGCTAAGAATAACTAGGGGAATGGGGCAGGATGACAAATTAATATATTCGCGCAGAAAGGTAGAAGATATAAATAAAGACTGCGAAGAGAATGAAGTGCAGATGGGCCGGTCAGAAAATTATAGTTGTGCTCTTTTCTGAATAGTGACTTAAGGGCAAGTAACTAAAACTATAACAAATTTATAAACCCACCTCAAAGCAAACATTGTAGAGCATAATCTATCATATCGGTATGCTTTCTCTATCTTTGAAACTGAGAGAAGTAGTGAATTTTATGTGATACAGGGTTTTGCGCTTTTGGATCTCCAATTGCACCGTTCTTCAAACTTTCATTAGATATATCTGCTCAGCAAATTAAGATAAATACTTCATTCTTGCGTCAAATTAAAGGAAATGAACTTCGAAACGATATAAACCATCAGAGATATAGAGTGCATTGGCAATTGGTATCGTTTACCGCCATTTTGTGAAATTGCAGACTTCATGTGGTAATGAGTAAAGTTCCAAATAGAAACCAAAATACTAATAAAAATTATATTTTTTCTTATCACAAAAATTGTTTCTTTTGAAGGAAGTTGATACATTTTATGGATCCCCAAAATCTGACGTGACAGCATCTCAATCAGCTCTTTCGATTTGTAAACTAATTATGTTCAATACGCACACAAAATTCCCAAAATTATCATCTCTCAGACAAAGGCTAGGTAGAGAACCACATCTCCTTTACGTTTCAATGAAATTGCACGCAAATACCAGGGAAAGGTTTCTAATGGACGATCTTCATTCTCAAGGTATAACCATTTCGTATTGATAATTGCTCGTTACATCTTCTTGAATATGGCAATGGGTATTCAATACAATTCCGTCTGCACTTTTCTCGACATCTGCATTTACAAATTTGGACCCTAATGCTTCAATACCAGCAGTGAATATTATTTCCGTGAAACGACTATATCAGGTTCACAGCACTCAATTTCAAAACCAAAATTCAGCAGCAGCAACTTGATTGCGAAATTTCATAAGATATGTTTCTCGAAGAATGTTCCTTAAATGCCACCAGATCTTTATCAGACCTTTCAACAAGAAATAACGACTAGATTCGTCTTGGTCAAATGGTCGCTAACGAAGATGAATCATTTGAACGAAAACTCTGCAGATGACGGTAGAGTTGGCGATATAACACTATCTACAATTTCCTCTGGATATAAAGTTGAATCTACTGCTCATCCGTCCTGCGCAGGTAACCTCCTCTCTCTTAACAGCTTCTACATGACACTTTTATATGACAGTTTACGTTCGCGTTCGGGCTCGTATGATATATCCACCAGTAATTACTTTAAGACGTCAGTTTATACTTGACTCATGAAGTATAATAATCTGTTAATAGAAAATTTGCTTGTAATAACCTGAATCTTGCTGTTGATTTAAATGCTGTGTCAAACGGTAATCTCTTTTGGACTGGTGTTATAGTAGGAAACTAGTGACTGTAAATTTGTATTATTATTTGTTTTTCATCTATATTTGACTTCACAGTAGATATGTTCGTATTTTGACCTGATGAAATTAAAATGCGGTATTAATCAATGCTGAAGCCGTGTGTAATTATGATGATCCTGAAATATAGAATTCTGGGATAAACTGAGTTATTATAAATTATATGGATATGACGGGCAGGACATTGATTGTGAACTTTTGCTTCATTATCTATTGTACTATTTCTGGAACGCTGAAGAAATATTAAATGCCTCCATGAGTCCTCAAGACACTTTAGATTTGGGGTACCCAGGATTTTTTTTAAACGATCCTAAGTAAAGAATTGGCATGGGATTATTATTGCGAGTTTTTAAGCAATTCTAACGGACTGATTTTTTCTAAACCAGTTGAATGTTTCGGTTTAAAAAGGAATGTAGAAGAGAGAGTTATTAGTGATGATGATACCAAATCCAAAATGAAAGAGAGTGATGAATTTACTATGGATAAAGAGAATATTGGCGAAGAAGCATTTCAAAATTGGCAATGGATAATAATAATAATAATAATAATAATAATAATAATAATAATAATAATGTTCTACTTATGGTATATGGTGGAGGAACTAAAACTGGATTTGAATTTGTGTCTGAACATGGTAAACAATATAAGTATCTTCCTGAACGTGCAAAATAAATTATTATTCATCGGTGGTTGATCGTATTGACGCTTCTGTAGAATATGTAGAGAGTTTGTTGAATTTTGCAGTGCAGCATTTCCTTCGTGAAATACATCTTACTTCTTATGTACGTTTTATAATTGAGAGTTCTAAGGGAAGATCATGGTATATATAACATGGAAAATGTAGATGTATTTACATCCCCTACACGTCTTGATTTTCCTCGAATACAAAATGTTCTCATATCAATTGGACTCTTCCTGACAGGGGAGAATGTTACTATCAACGTAGATATTACCAATCCTATTAGTCAAGATTGGCCTTTGAACATGCAAACGGTATAATAGTACAAATAACTCGCCTGCACTTTTGTATTATTGAAATGAAGAGTATGTAAGTTAGAAATAATATAGACATGCTGAACAATGAGATAATGTATTATACCC
>JAGDQP010008533.1:34557-52737 GCA_022664845.1 Lepisma saccharinum
GTTAGATGCGTTGCGTGGGTACTCTAGGCTCCTGGCGACCCTATTTGTCTGTGTGATCCACTTTTGGGATCATTAGGTTGGGGACGTTACAAGACCAAAACAATTGAGGAGCTCTATGTAATAGGGGCCCATACCGGAATAGGCCCTTTTAAGGGAGATTGCACTTTTAAATTCTTTGGTTTTAATTTGATACACCTGCAAAATTTCATTGCGATATCTTAAGTCTTGATGTTGCTACAGTGAATGAACAGAGGTCGTTTTGAGATTAAAGCGAGTGTCTGCTGACATGATGTTAGTGGGGTAGTTTTTTGAACAGCGTTGACCATGTCACAGTGTGCTAGTACGAGTTCAAAGTGCGGTGAATATAATCCGAAGAAACGGAAGAGACACTAAAAAATCGATCGTAATGCAAAGGAAGAGAGCGCAGGTTAGACTTATACATCAAGTAGTGGCAAAGAAATTCCCGAAAAGCAACTTGTATTAGTGAACAGGTGCTCTAAATGTTAATGTTTCAAGAACTTGAATTATAGGAGACACGAAGAGTTGTTTGCTCAATTTTACGGAAGTGGTTCGAAGGAAAGGATACCCTGCTGTCATGCCTACTACAGAGCAGATGTGCGTCAACACAAAGTAGATGGCGCTCCAGGTAGGATATATATTATTTGGTCTTATTCTGTAAAAGTAAACTGTACTAAGTGGCCCGTTTATCGTTCATTTGTAAGATATATCAGTGAAGCGAATTCGCATAGTTTAAAAGAAAACGTTAGAAAGTGCTGCATTTTCTTATATGCGAGGGAAACACAATAACAGGCACCGCAACATAACGCACAATACATGGAAGTTAGTTCAGGAACATTTAGCGGAAATACCGCAACACGAGTCCCATTATAGTATCCACAGATCCTGAAAAAAGTATTTTAAAAATCTTAATCTTACTGTAAAGATGTTGTATTCTCAATTTCAAAAGTTTTATAAAGACAAAATGAACCAATTGTTGAAAATGAGCTACAATGAGCTATAAATGTTTTACACACAATACAAACTATGGGTTTCGTTTACCACGTACTGATACCTGGTATAGGTGGTTACTGTTCTGAAAGCATTGTCAAACTCAAACCCGACCCAAATGATCTCTGCAAGGTATCTTTCGCTGTACACGAACGAAAAGTTAAAGCATATAAGATACATAAATACAACATTATTATGGACTGCAAAGAAATTAACAATAAAGTTTGACTACGCACAGAATTCTCACTGTCGAAAACATGTGAAATTGCACAATTTTATAAACGACTCCTGTGGGTGTATTTGTTTAATGTTCACTGTCGCAATGACAATAGCAGTGTATTATACTATTTCCTAGAGACTGAATCAAATAAAGATCCGAGTAGCGTATGTTCGTTCTTATACGATTTTCTTACACAAACAATAACAGGGAGGTTGCGCAAGGACAAAAGATCATTTTGATGTCTGACGCTGCAGGAGGCCAAAAGAAAAATATGCTCATGGTAACATGTTGCTCCTGGCTTGCAATTAAATTTGGTGTTACAGTGAAACATATATTTACTGTCAGAGATCATTAATTCAACCAGTGTGACAATGATTTTCGTTCCTGCCGCCTGAAAGTGGCCAAAGAGGACCCTTGACAAGTGCGTGGAAGTGCTGAAAGCAAGTCGAAAACACCCGTCTCCGTTTATGGTAAAACATGGAACACCTGTTATCAAACAGTGGAGGGATGAGTTCACAACTATAATGAAATGTAAATCATCATCAGCTCGACATCCTTTCAAGATTCAGTCGTATATACGACTTTGTTTCAAACCAGAAGGTGAGATTGTAGCAGCTGATACTTATACTGGTGCGTACATGCCGTTTAAGTACTTTTCTCAGTCGAACTGTGATGTAAATCTTACTGCATTATTCGGAAGTCAACCACTGCAGCTGCACCTAGCCAAAGAACGAGATATACGGAGTTTGTTCCGTTTTTTAGACCCAGATGCTCTTGCTTGGTACGAGGAAGTGCTCCCTCAAGTCCAAACCGCAAACCAAGAATCAGACAGCGGGGATGCAGAGGATGATCTTCATGAGTAGGTCTTACCAGCAGCACGTAATTCATAGACTATTTCCAGTGCCCAGGACTGTTACATGTCCAGTTTCTACATAATACATGGACTGCTTTAATGTATTACTCTTACATATATATTGTTCTGTTTAATGTATACTGTGTTCCTTAATTTGAAATTAAGTTTCTTTATTTTTCACAAACTGTATCATACGACTGCTGCGATACATATACGCTGGAATCCTACAACGCCGTTCTCCCTAAAAAGGGCTTATGCAAAATTTCTCTTTAAAAAAAATCATATTTATATTATAGTAAAACAAACTTTTAGTTTCTTGTTATTTTGTGCAAGAAGACGAATAAATTTAGGTTTCTCTCATAGGGTATACATGTACAAACGTTAATAAAATATATATCTACGTTTGAAGTGTTTACACGCTATTTTCTCAAAACATGGTTTCCCGTTAATGGCCCTTTGTACATAGAACTCCTCAGTTACTGGACACTATTAGTAAGAACATTGTTACAACGGCTGAAACAAACTACTGACCTTCAGATGCTGGTAAAGTGGATTCCGAACCACTCGGTTCAATAGACCCTGAAGGAATAGAACCCGTGACCACGCGCATCAAAATATAAATACGGTATTCAGAGGCATAACTGCATTTTATGCTCCCACCCCCACGCAAAAGAACCGGAGGTCAGTTCAGCCCATCGAGAGGCTAGGGTGAATGACCATTTTTGCAGGGTCGGCACCCGCACTGCAGGGTTCTGTGCCATAGTAATTATGTCCATGACAGTATTGTGTGTAACACTGCACACAAACCTATCCAACAAATAATTTTGTAGTATAGTTGCCCACTTTTATATATACTATTCTACACCCTGAAGGGGGAAGAGAAAGTGGACACCATCATAATCACCAAAGATTATTTCACAAGATTAGTGTTATTAAAATATCTGTGTGGGGGGGTCGCAAATAAAGAACTATGTTGATACTGTGGTTACAATACCTTTAAGAGAAGTTTAGTCACATGTTCAAGCCTGTGGGGTTTATTATATACGGAGTGGTTCGGAACCTACTTCACCGGAAACTTTAGGTTCCGTCCTTAGGAGCTCACTGGTTTATTTCGGCCATTCGTAACAGATTTTACTGATGATGTTCAGTAATGATTTTGGTCTCTATTACCTTCACCCTCTTCTTTATCATTAGATCATTTGAATTTGCTAATTAATAGGACCATAATTTCTATTGCTTTGATTGTGAGCATCATTTGCCATTGCTAGAGAACAAAAGCTGAACGTTCCGACGCGACTGGGAAAAAATAAAATAGTTCTGACTGTTCCTGGATTCGACGTCATATACATGGGGATAAAAAGTTGCCACACCTTGGTTACACCTTAGCCACGGAGGCTACGATTGATAGCTTTTAATTCAGGGGAATTATTGCACCGCTGCGATCATAGCAAGTCTGTTCATATTTTCTTTACAGAAATGTTTTGCACCACATACTTATTCACCGATATCATTCCATGCCTTCAGTTCCAACCGAGGATTCGGCCAGTCTCCCCCTCAAGTAGAGGGTGGCACCCCTTCAAATCTTGAGTACACACGCCAACTTAAAAATTTTTACTGTCAAAAATCGAAATATCAAACCTATAAAACTCTACTTACACCACCGGAAATTTGAGTTTACACGCTTTAAACTGAAAATCCTGGAGTAATCCCTGGTTCCATCTCCCTGTTTCTATATATATCGCCAAGTAGAGCCGTCGTTAGTGTGATCGGCTTGTAATAGGGTGTACCCTGGTTCAATTCCCTTTGTCAGCCAACCTGATTGAGATTCTTGATGGTTTTCCTCCATCACGCCGTGACGGTCTCATAAGTACTCTTGAATGATCATCGCAGGAAAATATTGGTGTCCGCATATTTTTGTACAGTTGTTGTACAGTGGATTGTAGGTTTGAACCCAATGTGTGTGAACTGATGTTTCCCAGTTGCGCTTGGAAAGGATACGGTTGCGGTACTTGAAAAGGAAGCCTTGTTCATGTGTCAACACCGCGCGACCCTAGCAGCAGATGCAGTTCTAGCGCTGCACGGTGGACGAAATGGTCGGACAACAGTGATCATAAAATTAGTGCAATTTGATGGTAAATACCGTGAAAAAGTGATTAAAAGTTTATTCATGTGAATTCGCATGCTTAGAGGCCAATCTGGATATAAAATACATGAAATTACGGGAGGACTACATCTCATATGGTATAAGTATTCCATGCATTAGATGTAGCGAGGAACTGTCAGCGGCTACTCAGGTAACCTGTTTACTGTGTTGCTTTCAAGAATTTATTTTCGGGGATGTAAAATCAAGTCGTGGGGGGGCTCACGAAAATTTTAAATAATGCATATTGACTCCTAAGTGCTGAAACATAAAACAACACTAATGTTACTTAAGAACATGTACTTCCTTAGTTAATATCAAAATAACATGAACAATATTATAGAATGTACTTTTATATGCTTATTTCAGTATACGTTTGAGTGATATAAGTGCTCCCACTAATTCTCTCGGGGTGCGGTTGAAAACCTCCGTGGGGGCAGGAAAAACCCCCGAAAGCGTGCCTGGAAGAAGCAGTACCTATTTATTATCTCCAACTTTATATCTTGTTGGAGAATAGATGAACTATTTCTATAGAAACTAAATGCTACGAGGTTACTGTGACATTACGAATATTCGAAACATCTATAATTGTGCGTTAATTTTGTCTGTGCGAATAGCGAAGACAACTGCAAAATCGAGATACTGATTATTACCGGAGGTCACGTGTCGTAGCTACTACGCCGCTATTATTGACGAACCTAGAATTAGTGCGTTGTTTGCAACTGCAAATATACGTTTAGCTAGTTTGACACAAGTTGACACAATAAAGTAATAATCCTTGCAATTAGGATCCTACATGCTAGTAATAAAGGCATAGTACCGTAAAACGGGGCTACTTTGACACTGGGGGTTACTTTGACAGATTAGTGATTCTTCCTTTCTGTGAGCGCCTTTGCATACACCTTCATGCATAAGGCTGATACGGTATCTATCAACGAATCGTAAATCACCTCAGAAAAAGAAAATGAAATGTAAATAATAAGTACCGTATTTTTTCTTTCTTTGTTGTTATTTGTCAGTGTTACATTGTTTAATGAACAATGAATAAGGCCGACACAAGAAACAAACAAACGTCGAAAAATGTGATACCGGTACCATTGTTGTGTTGTAAGAATATTGTTTGATAACGAACGCATTTTTTAGTACAGCCGGCTGAACACTAGGGTTCAATCTTGTCTGCCTTGCTCTTTACAATCAACGGCGCAATATAGAAAGTCCTTCAGAGCCAATAGCACGTGTTGTCTCTAGTACGGTACCGTAATCTGCGTCGGGACCAGTTAACAGTAAGGAAGAAATGTGAGGCATTACAAACGAAAGCCAGGTTCCCGGCAGTATCGGAACTACTATAGGAGCAGATTCAGCAAGCGCTGGATGCAACCAAGAAGGGGATGTCGAAGGCCGAAACGAGCAAGAAATTCCGAATCCCGCGTACCACATTGCTTAATAAAGTCCACGGTAGGCACATGGGAGAGTCCGGGCACCCACCTGTGTTGGAAGAAGTGGAGGAGCAAATGCTTGCCAAGTCCCTAACTACGGCAAGCAGTTGGGGCTTTCCAATGACATCCAGCGACATTCGCCACATTACATCCAAGTACGTGGAGAAGCAGGGGCGAGTTGTGGAGCAATGGAAAGGAAGGACGAACGTCCCCAGGTCACGACTTCGTAAAGGCGTTCGCTGCAAGGAACAACTTAAGTGAACGATTGGCGACGAACATCAAGGGTGTAAGAGCACGAGTTGGACAAGAAGTTATTTCAGAACATATCCAGTGTCCTGGAGACTGCTGAACCTAAGAACGTTTTCAACTATGACGAAACCTGTGTCGTGGATGATCCTGGAGCTGCAAAGGTTATTGTTCCTCGAGGATGCAGACGTGTGGAGCGGGTGATGGAACATTCCAAAATGTCAACAAGCATACAGGTGTGCGGGTCGGCTGAGGGCCACCTTCTGCCACCAATGGTTGTGTACAAGTCCAAAAATCTCTACCAGAACTGGACAAAAGGAGGCCCGCCGGGAACCAAATACGCAAGCAGCCCAAGTGGGTGGTTTGGCATGAACTTGTTCGAGACGTGGTTCTTTGATGTTCTTGTCCCACACCTCAACAAGAACACGACCCCGAGTGACTTCAAGATTGTTATTGGAGACAATCTCGCCAGCCATTTCTCCCCTGCTGTCATTCAGGGAGCCAAGGAGAGGAACATCTACCTGGCTGCTCTGCCACCCAACTCGACGCATCTGCTCCAGCCGCTTGACGTGAGCGTGTATGGGCCACTAAAGAAGTGGAGAGCCGTACTGAGCTCATGGCGGAAGAAGACCCGACGAAGCGGATCGATTCCCAAGGAACAGTTTCATGGTCTACTGTCCCGACTCATGGATTCCCTGCCTCTCACCGTAGGTGAGAACCTGAAGGCAGAATTCCGCGCTGCAGATTTGGTTCCCCTCAACGTTGAAGCTCCTATCTCAAAGTTACCCAAAGAGCCCGATAGCATACAGGTCGAGAGAGACATGGACGCAAGTCTCCTGGAGTTTCTTCACGATTACAGAGCGAGCACGAGCGGAGGGAAAAAGATTTTGGCTTTTCCTGGAAAGCGGTTGCTCCCACGGGAAGAAGAACCGGAAACTGCGGAACCAGATATGAGGGTGGAAGAGGGAGACGTCGGAGAGCCCTTGGTGACGGAAGAGGTGGTCGTCGAGGAACCAATGGTTGAAGAACTGGAAACCGAACAACCATCACAGCTCCAAAAGAAACTCCGCCAGGGAAAGAAGGCGAAGAAAATAAAAGGATATGACGAAACACCTTTGCCATCTGTATGTGTGACTTTTGAAACTACAAGGGCGGAAGAGAGTGGATTCAGTGTGTCAGGTGCAAAAAATGGGTGTGTGAATTTTGTAATAATGGATCCAAAAATCCTCAGTACGCTTGTTACGATTCTGATGTTGACGATTAAGGTTTTCATTCCGTTGTTACATGTAAAGGTATGTTAAAGTAAAGCTTTAAGAAAAATGTGTATAATGGTGTATAATGATGAACAAAATAAAGATTTCCTGGTTAAAAGGCATACAGTATATGTTACACATGACCAAAACAGTGTTTTACACTGGATTTACAATTATTCCATGTTAAAGTAACCCCATACGTCGGATAACTTTGACATTACGCAGCAAATACATAAGGTATCAAAGTAGCCCCACCTCAGGGGTTACTTTGACAGGTAATTCTTTAATTTCACCCGCCAAAACTTACTTGCAGAAACTTAAGTTCAGTAGTGGATGTGATAACCTAGATACCTATTGTTATGATGAGAACAGTACCATTGACTGGTTGCAGCAAGTGTCCCGTGTACACATCTAAACTAGTACAAAACCTGTCAAAGTAGCCCCGTTTGACGGTAGTAGCTATGGTTTACACAGTATGTAAGACAACTTTTGATAATCAAGTTATCTTTGGTGTGGTACAGTATTCATGTACCACGCTAGTAATCGACTTCGTACTAATAACAAAAACGCGTACAGGTTTATGAAAATTTAAATTCTGACATAAATATCATTATTGTCTAACTAAAAAATAATCTGTCTCTTAGAAGTTACATGTATATTAACAAGTCGTACGCGAAACTGAAATTGAAATATTGCTGTATATAATATGCAATTAACGTGTCATATTGTTCAAGTGCCAGTGTCTGTTTTCACCCTGAGAGAAATTAATGAGAGGATATGCCTAAACAACTTTAATATAGACTGCATAATTATTGAGAATGTTTCGAATGTAAATATACTCAAAATATAATTTATGTAGTGTGACGTCGTATATTATAATCAGTCCTAGGTATTTGTAGGAAAATTTCACCAAGGTTTTTGTATCTAAAATAAAGGCGGTATTTCATTACATGCAATTATAGCTTCGAGTAAGTCGAGATCTCGCATTCAAAGCATAAAAGTATATCTGCGAATTATTTAATTATTGTAGATGGTCTGGTTTTAACTTCATACGAAGAATCATAGCCCGTGAGGCAGTTGTAGGAAAAATTCATTTGGGTGTAACGAAGTAAAATATATTTTTTCCATAATTACGATCTTATGTTATTTCAAAGAAATCATATCGACCAATGCGCGCACATATACAGAAGAAGTAATTATCGTGATAGCATTGTAACGTTGATCTAAGCGGAAAGCACGCTATTCTACATACTGACGTCAGATCAATTTTGTAGTTATTGTGAAATGTTTTAGTATCAAGATAAGCGTTTACAATCCTTTTGTATGCAATTATTCATCCTAAATACCGTTTGTACAAGAATTTGTTCGAGATTTTGGGTTTTCACAGAATTTATTTTTATTTGAAAACATTTCTAGGTTTCACGTCACTGAATTACATTTGTTGGACAGGAACGTACTTAAATATTGTTACAGCTTGTTTGTATTTTATATGTAAGTCATACCCAGCGTATAAAACCCAAAATACATACACGAGAAGGTTATGTGTGTCGAACGTGTATTGGTGGTGTAGTGCATCTGTTAATAAATATTGATTGACCAACCTACAGAAGTGTGTAGGTGTGGTAAATGATTGTTTATTTTACACGAATTATCCTTTAAACATCCTAGCAAAGTTGTCCAAACCTTGCCGAATGAAAGTAGACAATTTTGTAATTTTACTCTAAAGCAAGTAGAGGAGAGTAGGAAATTTGACGTTTTTGGACCGGCCTGCGATTTTGCTTAATATTTAGATTTATCGTGATTCTAAAGGTGTCGTACCTCTTTCTCAAGTGATCCATCACAGTACAAGACGTTTGGGACTTTTTCCCGACATTTCGGATTTCATTCTATATTGTGAATGTTTTGCAATATTTGTGTTACCTGACTTGTCAGGGGACTATTATCGGTTACACCATTCCATAACCACCTGTTCTTGGTAATATCCGACCGACGGGCCATCACAACGCTATACAGAGTTCAGGAAGCAAGTATTTCGATAGCCTTGGTCGAAGCTTGTCAACCTGCAATCATTTTGTGTCTCGCGGCGCTGTGAAAAGAGAAGTGAGACAAGAACGTCCGAATTAGATTCTCGTCATAACGCCTTGAAAATTCTTAGATGGTACCTTGAATAAAGCCAAGCTGATTCTTTTCAAAATATTTTCCACTGTTGTTATTATTATAATATATCCAGTGCTAAATGTCCAGAATGTATCTAGAGATTGTTAAATAAATAAATAATATGTACTGCTACGTATTTTCCACAAGTACTTCTTCTGCACTTCTACTATAAATGTTTTCGTGTCAAACATGTTTATGTTCCCTCGGCTAACAGTTGAATCAACTGAAATTTGACTCCTTGCTACATTTTTTTCTCCACAGTATCCAATAATCTTGTTCCATGAGGCTACAACTGAAGACGTTTTAGACGCTTTCTTCTTCCAATAATACTGTAATGTCCAAGAAATGATCATATGTCAATTCTCGGAATTTCATTCTTCTAATAAGGTGTAAGTGAAAATAATTCACATTCATGATTTAAAAACTGCTCTGATTGCATTAACGATCCAAGCCAAAGACAAAATATTGACGGATCCGAGAAAATACACACACACACACGGACGGACTTTGATGTCGAAGCAAAATAATCTACTCAACTATATCGTGAAGTAAGCATGATCACATAAAAATGGAACGAACATAAGAAAAGATGTTTGTCACTTGGTATTAATGAAATTTCATTCGAAATATAAATACCGGTATAAAACATAAATATAAATACATAATTAAATATAAATTTAATTATGTAGCTGACTTTTCTCTACTTAGTTCCTAGTATGTCGTGGCAAAAAGTCGACAATAAAAACATATGTAAGCCTTGTTCAAATAAGTCGTCTAGTGTGCGGTGGTCCAAAAGAATAAATGGAAAGCGACTTTGACTCCTCCCTCAAGTCGAATTCACAATAGTGATCATTGCTACTCTCTCTGCGAGCAAATCGTGTCTCTGCGACCAAGTCGCTCCGTGTGCGGACTTAGGGTTACCAACGAGACGAGATTTATGCTGTCTCGTTTCGAAAATGTCTTGTCTAGAGAGTGTTTTGTCTCGAAAAGATGTATATTTTACATTTCGAGATCTCTATCTCGTCTCGTCTTCTATATCCATTTCGCTGTCCCGTCTCATCTCGTGTCAACATTGTGAGGTGCTCTAAAAAGGCATGGATTGCGATATTTTGTGCTACTTGATTGCGCGCTAAAGACGCTTAATATTGGTAGGGCTCGCAGCTTATTATTTTGTATCTTCTACGCAGAGAACAGAGAGAATTACATTACCAAATGTAGCATTAAGACAATAATAAGCTAAGTAATGGTTTTATTATAGACAAACCTTCGTATAAAATCAAATGCTCATTTAAGAACTATTCAAAAAGAATTAAAGTCATCGTTTTCACAACCTTTTCAGACCGCGAGAAATGCAACAATGTATGACTCATTTCTGTCTGTCTTGTAGTTACTGATATCTAGGGAGGAACAAAGTGACTTACAGTTACTGCCCAGATAATATGCTTGCTTGCAACAAGTTTTTCAGTCACATACTGTGGGCTTGTCAAACTTCATTTTGCATTGAACTTAATTAATAAACTGAAACAATTGTTGAAACAATTCTTTGTTTTAACTAGTCTAATTCAAGCTTATTGGAAGACGCAGTTTTGCGAGAAAGCTTAGCAAACTTGAAATATAATTTAATTTTATTTCGTTGTACTTCCGTTATCATCTCGTGCGCTGAAGTTCCACCGTAAGCTACTCTTCGTCAACTCCACTGTTTTCTACCAGAGGCATCTCTTGCGATCTGATGAATGAAGTGTAAATAGCACTTGGAAAAGATCTAGAGAGTATGATTCCGTGCTCTGGTGACTGCACAATCGGATTGGTGTGCCAACGGTCCTCTGCTCAGTTCCCACTCAGGGCAACGTTCCTATTTTCTATTGAAGTGAATTATGATTATCTTCCCTGTCCTGTCAAACTATTTCAACCTTGATCCTTGTAAACTAGACTGCTTGATTGTGCCTTGAATAAACATTTTTGGCTTGATTTTCTAAGATTCCATCGAGTTGTGTCATTTGCTAAAGTACGCTGATTCACTTTTGAATTAGCTCCAAATCGCTATGTGAGTGAGACAAGAGGTAGTAATAGACATATAGATTAAGAATACTAAGTAATTGAAAAGACCTACCAGTTTTAGAGTAAAGTTATAGCTTCCCTCACCCTTCCACACCATGGCTTATCTCTGTGACTTGTAGTTACAGAAATCCAGAGCGGGGACAGACAAACATGCAGATGAAAAATACTAAGCAATTGGCAAGGACCTGTCAGCTTTAGAGTCAAAGTCATTGTTTTCCTCATCATTTCAGCCCATGAGGAATTCAAAAGTGTATGGTCTATCTTTATGTGACTTGTAGCTAATAAGCTCTAGGGGTGAGGGACATAGGAAGCAGTCCATAGGAAAATACCTAGGCGGAATGGAGAAAACTAAACAAACGAAAAAGACCTGTCAGTTTTACACTCAGTCATATTTCCCCCACCCTTTTAGAATACTATAAATCCAATGGTGTGGGACTTGTAGCTGCTGAGATCTAGGGCTGGGAGGAATAGAGAGACAGAACAAACTGTATATGTATGGTAAGCTTAATTTTAGTATGGGCCATTCTAGTAACTTTTGACTTCGGCCCGTCACGATTATTCGTCACGTTTTAGTTAAAATCCACAATGACAAACATCCATGTCCCCGTCGGGATTCGATTCCGGGACCTTCGAGTCGCTGGGTGAGCGTCCTAGCCCACACGGCTCAGGTCGGCAAGCTGAATATCTTTCCATATTCACTGACGTTCTTGCGGGGACTCTAATAATAATAATAATAATAATAATAATAATGATGATGATAATAATCATAATAATAATAATAATAATAAAGTAGTTGATGTAACAGCAGTAGTTTCTCATCTTATATACTTACTTGTCTCATCGGTGGATCTCGATTGAATTAAACGGCTGGCAATATTGAGTTACATATTAGCTGGGTTCCCTCCATCACTTGCGTAGTTTCTAGAGTTAAAATTGGCAGTATAACGTATTTCTCTGAGCTCGATATTTTATTTAAATATTGGGATGCAATTTAAAATATTTCTGTAAAATTGACGTTTTGCATCTCTTTTATTATCTTCCCAATAAAAGTGTGAAAAAAGTGAATGGTAATATCTAGTGCATGGTAATGGATGGCATTCGAAGTTTTTGTTTCACGCATTATTCCATTACGCCACAGAGGACGCTTAAGACTGCTGCACAATTACCATACCTTTTCCCGGTATTGAATGATGGTTTCCATTTCGAACAAACGAGGCTTTTCTCTTTAAACTTACATTGTGTTATTTCTCGCTTAATTGGAGTGTTAAATTAATACTTTTTTTTTATTTTTCTTACTTTCGTGTATGTAAGGCTTATTATTATTTAGTACAGTTCGTTTATAGTTTTGAAACTCGTGCATTTGACAGGAGAAGTAAGTTTCAGCAATACAGGGGGCGTGTCTCTCTGTGCATAGTTTTTTCAATCACTGCTTGAGCGAACTCTGCACGGTGAAAGGGGAGGACACTATATATTTGCTCTCCAGAACTGATTAAGCAAGAAATTCGTGTATGGCCTGTTGCCTATTTTCAGCATTTTGCATTTCAGAGATTTTCTTCATTCGCTGTATCAATATTTATATATATAATTAAAGGTTACAACGGGTTGTGGGTATATTCCGACCTCATTATTGATTGTATTATATCGCTATATGTAACTAATTAACAGCTTCATATTATTTATTACCCATGTACACGTTTCTGTGCAACATGGTACTTATTGCCCCATACCCCATAAGTATCCCAGTAGGGTACAAATTGAATGGTCCCTGTTGGTTTTATAGGTCGCTCGGTAACACGTTATCTACAAGTAAATCCTGACTTGCTGACTACAGAGGCAAGAATGTTTTATGTTTTGTCACATCAACCTGTTCTTTATTAGATTGATTTAAAATCTAATTTAGGTTTTAACCTAAATTTTTTGTTAAATTATAAAATTTACTCTAACAAAGTGAATTATGTGAATTTATTTCAAATATGCAAGTGTAAATCGTAGATTTGGACAAATTTATACAAGTACTTTTCAGAAGACTCAACAGCATTCAAAAAATATTTGTTTGTATTAAAGGTTTTTTAATACTATTACTTAACATTTACAAATATAAATAACTGATTGATACTTTTCAAATTACAAAAACCAAAAACTGTTTTCAGTAAATAACTTTCACAATATCTTCTTAACTGATAAAATTAGTCATGTACATAGAGTTAATATTACATGAAACAGTGAATTATACTTTTTACTGTTTCGTAACTTAGATTTTCTACATTGTCTTCAAGTTGAAGTTTGGTTGTGTGCATTGAACAAACAGTTTCTGTCTAACATGTAATACTGTTTCAACTGGACATTCACATCTAGAAGAGATATATGTATTTAAAATCAGCATTAAAAACTATTCGTGTGTCAAATGTTAAATAACATTCCCCAATAGTTGAAGAGATATTGGCGATAAAATTTATTAATAGCATTGTTTGTGGGTCATGAATATCTGGCGCACTTTTACACTCAATACTGCGCACTACGGTGATATCACTGGCATCCGCACATCCTTATAGCTATAGCCATCTAGATTTTTACACCAATATATTAAAATTGACTAGATCTGTCTGACTATATGTCATCTGAATAACTTTACATACAGTAATCGTGTTTCATTGTACCGTTACTACCCATTTCCACACTTGTACCAGCGTGGGCCTCTGGTGGTTATGCGTATATCGACGTGCAACTATCAATGCCACTTGACTGCCTGATAACGTAGTGCGTAGCATTGAAAGTAAAACGCCAAATATTCGTAAATGGTCATCCACAAACAATCCTATTACCAACTTTACCATCCAATTTCTCTTCAACTACTGGCCAATGGCACCTAATCTTTGACACACAAACTCAGCTTTTAATACCAATTATATATATATTCTAGGTCTGAGGATCTACTGCAAATAGTGTTACTTGTAAGTTAAAATTCTACGTGACTTAAGACTTTTACAAGTTAAAAATCAGAAACTGTGTGCAGTAAACAAAACATTTTTTATGAAAGTGGAATTTATCTGATACCTACCTTTTATGTGACAATTTTTACAAGTTAAAATTTTCAAGACGAAACTTTGTTGTTTACTTCAAGGAGGTTTTGTACAAGTTAGAAATCACATATTTATTATTTCGTGTCTTTGACTTTCAGAAAAGTTTTGTTGTTACAAATGTGTGTATATTACATTCTACATTTTTTTAGAGCAACTAAAATTTTGTATAACCTAAAATGTTCTATTCATAAAACAGTTTAACAGTATTTTTAATTACGATTTAGTTTTGCATTATATCGTTTTATTTCTGAATTTACAACAGTTAAATAGAATTTTGTTGTATGCAATTAAAAAGCTTTATATATCTTAGAAATTGTAGTTTTTTATTTCACATCTTTAATTCTGATATAACTTTTTTTGTTGACATAAAATTATGAATAATGTTTTCTTTGTACAAGTTATAAATTATACAAGTGAAATTGTGAACAAAATATTTTAAATGAAAACTTGTTGTTATAATGCTTTGAATGAAATTAACTTCGGTAGCTTACAAAGTACAAATTGAAAGCATTTCTTACAAGTAGGATAAACTTTTCGTTACAAAGTGGTGAATAACATTTACTTTGTGCAACTTGTAAACTACAAATTGTGTGTACTTAAATTAGGAACAAAGTATTGTTAAAAGTAAGCTAAAGTTTTTCGTTACAAAGTTGAATTGACAGTTCACTTTCAAACTACAAATTCTAAAATTAAGTCATAAATAAAACATTTTTAAAAGCAACATAAACTTTTCGTTACGAAGTTGTAACTGACATTTTGTTTTGTACAACTTCAGATCAACTTTATTTTGTACAACCTCAAATTAACCAGCTTCAGATTCGTTTTGTGCCGCGGTGGCTCAGTGTTACAGCGCTCGTCTCTGATGCATTGGGTCCCTGGTTCGACCACGACTCGTGTCATGTAGCTTTGTGGTGGACAAACCGTGTGCTATCGTGAATTCTGAGAATCATTCCGTTTAGTTCCATTTTTTTCTTTATTCCTTCGATTCTCCCATCATTATTAATTGGGTTTGATTCAATGTGATATGACAAAAGAAATCAAGAAATATTATTTATTATTGTACAAATTAAAAACGTTTAACTACAAGTGTACAGGAAATATTTATCAAAATAAATGGAATTTTAGGAATGCTTCAGACAGCTAAATCTTCGGTGAACGACTTACACGTCTGTAGCAGAAACACGGAACAAAGAGGTCAGGAGATATGACGTTTACGAGTGATCGGCCTAGAGTTCGATTACGCTTAGCAACTCGAAAATTGTGATGTGAGCATGACTTATAGAAAGAAAGGGAAATTTCAAAGAAATGACGTAGTCACATAGAAGGTGACGAGCTGGTTCGAGTAAATTGGAAAGTTAGTCGAAATCCCATCTTGATAGAGAAACGAGTAGTAGTCGGCCCAGATCCACTCTGAGATAGGTAGCCAAGCGAATTCAGTTAGCAAGTAAGTGGTATGGTATTCTCTTCGATCGTTAATCGTCATGACTGTTGATCTCTGGTTGAACTTTAGTTGATTTATTGATTGTTCTAACCAATTAATTTAATATTGATTTTGGTTAAACTTGAACCATATTACAACTGGATATACGATAAATTGTCTGATAACGTAAATTATACTTTGTCATATCAGTAATAGCGCAGTATTTATTAATACTAGCCGAAACATAGATTTCGCCTCTGAAACATTCCAGTGTTAATTGAAAAAGGAAATTTCTGTATTTCATTTATTGATTCCTATTCCAATACCGAACTAGCAAGTCAGATGTTATCAACGACTGAGATTTACCAATTGAGTCACATAAGTATAATTCTGAGCTACGAACTGAACTGATCAAGTCAGCACCCATTCCTAAGCCCTTTTACCGTTCAATAATTGGACGGTATTGAAGTGGGATGCTTACAAATGGATGGTGGGAACTGACCTCAGAACTAGTTGGAAAATACATCTTTCACAGACGATTGTGAATAATTCCTGTGACAGTGTAGTCTTCATCTAGAGATTTTATGTTTCTATGTTTATTCATCATAAATTAGATTTATTAATTGACACTGAAGTATCTGGCATTAGCCCGGCACATTCAACAAGATGGCACTAATGTCGCCTAAAAGTATTTGAAAATTCAAATTCAGATTAATTTTAAACCCCCTTGCTACTGAAGCCCAAATTTTAAATATATTTAAAAATAATTAAGAAATGGCAATAAAGAATGATATTTTAAAAAGTGTGTTAAATAATGTTTAAGAATATCTATGAAATGAATTAATCCATAATTTGAAGATATTTGTTATTGATTATAAATTTGAGATCATGGGCTAGGCCATTTTTAGTTACGGACTTTCAAATATTTTGGAAAAAGAATTACCTTAAAAATTTGAAATAGTTCATTTGATTATGTAATCAGTGTTAGATGGTTTGCGATTTAAAATTTCAGTGTTGTTCTTGATTTATTCAGAACATAGGATGTTCAGAACATAGGATTTATTCAGAACAGCTTTATAAAAATAGGACGTGTAAGTATAAAGGCATCCTAAGATAAGGGCTCGTAAAATATTACTTCAAAGAATCTGTGTATTACGATTAGGTTATTCATGCTTTTCAGAACTTTGTATACAAGTTTATTTTTAATTGGATTACTAGAAGAACTGCTATGAACTTCAGCAAAACAGTAAAATATCTTCAAAAAATGTTAATTGATGGCACAATAATGCAATTACTGTTTTTAATTTCGAATTTGTTACGTTTGTTGTGTGGGTATAAATTGTCGAATTTGAAATTACATAGATTAAAATGAATGTTGAAGTAAATCAGAAAATGAAACTGCAGAATCCGTTATGAAATTCACGTAGTGAAAATAGTAAAACATAGAAAAATTATATTTATAAATTTGAACTTAAAGGGGACAAGTGCCCCATCTTGCCCTCCCTTGCCGATGACCTTGCTTATGATCCTAGAGAAAAGCAAACCTCCGACCTCTTAGTAACAATCTAACATGCATGGTAACTTAATCACAGATGTCGAAAACAGATCCCTAGGCAAGTCAAGCGAAGATGCTATCCAACGAATAATAAACATTTTCTACGCTAATATTAACGTAGGTCCCAAGTCACTTTTGCCTCTAGCAAAAATACAGTCCTGGACAACTTAATTCCAAGTACAGAGCGTTACTGTTTATCCTACAGACTAAATGCCTCATTTTTCTAGATATATTTTCAAACAATTGCTATTATTATATGTAATATTTCTACGTAGTATTTCTATCCAATGAAGTTATTGTGGATCTGCAGATATAACGCACGAAATAAATGGACATCATCTGCCTCGGAACACTTCTCATACATAATACTAACACTTTATATTCACAAAACTACACATTGTTCCTCACCTCGTTGATTAAACATATTTCTCCATCAGAAACTTATCAGTTTTGATTACCTTAGTATACTCAAACCGAATAAAACATGCTAGTCATGCATTAATACAAAATATTTTATATACACTTAGCATTGAACTACGAAGCTCTTTTATCCGTTTACAAGAGACAAAATCAAACTGGACGAGGTCACTTTATCATTGTCCTTTCGAACTCATCTCTAGTTACTTATTTCTTTCGACTATTTCAGAAGACTTCATCTCTTTTAGAGTAAAATTTGAAACTTGTTTATCTTTCCTTCTTTTTTTCTCTCTTTCTTTCTTTCTTTCTTTCTTTCTTTCTTTCTTTCTTTCTTTCT
>JAGDQP010008534.1:5869-62588 GCA_022664845.1 Lepisma saccharinum
ATAATAATAATAATAATAATAATAATAATAATAATAATAATAATAATTGAACTTAATTTTTTAATAATAAGCCTCCGCAAGCTTTTCATTATAGTTTGTAAACGTTGAAGAGACCTTCGATTTTTTTAAGTACATGTTAATAATGAGTATGAGCATTTACAAATATACTATAATAATTCTATATATTCTATAAACATTCTATAAAAATATCATGCATGATTCTAACTGGGATCGAACAAGAGTTCTCCAAATGGCAAGGTGACGCACTATCAGCTAGACCAGTTTCAAATTAACGAAGTTTGAAATGCTATTTAAAACCCGCACAGTATGTAAGAACATTCATAGATGTCACTCCTAACTCTGCTTTATTTTTTTCAAATTTATTTTGTAACTGGTAAGCCAGTTTTGCAAAGGAAGAGAAACCCTATACGAGCCTTCTGATTTTTGTTTTCCCTTTGTGCAAATCCTACCATCATTGAAACAATTAGTTGTTTCTTGACTCCTGTTTTGTTCTTGTGTTCTCTGGCTCCACGGGCAACCCAATCAGGTCAAAGAAAATCCTATTGTTGTATTGTGTCACACACAAAAGGCTTCTAGGACACACTTTGTCTTCTACGGTTGTGTGAACGAGTTGACGGAGTGAAACTAAACACCTTGATTCGGAAGAGTGCTTCATCGAGTCCTCTGCCTTTCTCCCTCTCTGTCTCTAACTTTTTACTGTCTCTTTGTGTTCCTTTTTCCACTAATTAGTTTCCTGTCCCATTGTCCTTTCCTTCACGTATTTCTCTCGTTTGTCACTGTTTCATTTTTTTTCGCGTTTTTAAAAACAACGTTTCATTTTGTTTCTTTTGCAATCCTGTTTAATTAGAGTTGCTTTTGTTCTTTGCATTGCTTAGGCTTATTGTAAAGATAAGATGTACCTTATCTGTATAGATGTTGAACCATCTGCCTCACCTCATATCGTCCTTCAAGGGACGAACTAGCATAGTTCATTTTCACAATTTTTCTGTGTTAATGAAACGTAAACTTAAGTCAACTATAGACCTACAGCTAACTTAATTTCAAGTTTAAAGAACATAGCAAATTTACTTTGAAGGATATAAAATAAAATGTAAAATTTGTGAAAATAAGTTACGACAGTTCGCCTTTTGAAAATGATCTACACTGAGAACACGTGGATGAGGACTAAATTGCAGCCGAAGGGTAAGGAAAGCGAGGGTGAAACTAAGATGTGAGGATGAGGACGGAAGGTACATGGTGAGAGTGAATGATATTAAGGTTGAATGCAAAACGTGATGGCCAAGACGAAATCGATGTACATGAGATAAAACAAAGATATGAGAGTGGGAGGAAGAAGACACGAGTAAAGATGGAGTTTAAACGTTGAGGATGAGGGGAGGAGAAAATAATATGTTGAGTTTTTGAGGAATTTTCATTTACTGTCAAGCTTCGCAGTCTGGTAGTAGGGTAGTGTTCAGTGTCACCACCGTCTTGAGGGTAATTAAAGTGGAAGTTAGTTACACAGGATGAAGACAGTATTCCTCGAGATTAGGTCCGATAAAGTGGTATCTCGAAGGAATGATTTCTATGGGTCAACTTTGGGAGTGTCCGTACAATAGAATAGATTGACAGTAGATTGTTCTAAGATATTTTCACCAAACTTTTGCATCCAAATTGGGATTATTTTCTGACTTACACCGATGCTGTACAGTAAAAAGTGGTCACAGTAAATAACAAATCAGAGCAGTTTTGTTCTCTTCCTGTTTCTCAGTTGAAAATATCTTAAATTTCCTTGGGGAAAGATATATAAGTTTGCAAAGAATAGTAGTACAAGAGTACACTTTCACTATCTCTATGCTTAAAATTGTTTCAAAATCCATTTTACAGTCGCTCAGTTATTAGTAAAACAACATTTGCAAGCTAACCCAGAAAAACATACATTTGATAATTTTTCGTGTCTTCGTAAATTGATTCTGCGAAGTCAATATCTATTGAGTTGCCACCATGTATTACCTCAGATACTAATACAATCACTGACTCAGGAAGGTATTACATGACAAGCACATATTTCCTGTGTCTATAGAGCAGTTTTGTTAGAACGCAAAGAAAATGAACATTGTAATGAAATAAAATAAAAACAAAGTTTTTGATGGGCTTCATGGATGTACAACAACCTAGTTCAGAGTAAATTCCTTAATTACTGAAGACAATATTGACTTTCTACAATATCCCACTGAATGTTTCGACAGTTTAGACACGTGAGGCTTACCGACAGATATTGTATATCTAGAACAAAGTTCTATTGTGATGTTATCGAGGAATTTGAAGGAAGTAATGAACTTACTGAATAGCATTATTACTCAATATCTTAATGCTTCACAAAATGAATGAAAGCTTGTTAGATGTACAAGTTGCAACTGGGGTTAATGTTGGTCAGAAAGTTCTTTCTCGGTTTTATTTATCGCTATATAACCCAACTTTTCCATTTTCTTAAAACAAAATTTACTAATTCGATTAGCATTCAGTATTACTTTAAATAAAAAACCCAGGGCTAGCTCTCAATATCGTAGAAACATGTTTTTCTGACATATTTTCAGCTATTTCAAGTTGTATGAAGTGAAAAGTTGGATGGTTACCTGTATGAAAAATCACGTGCGAGATTTGTGATAATATGCAAATTGAACTATAACTTATAGGTCTACGTACAGGTAACGTTATTTGGTAATATGTTTCGTACATTTAAATATTGTGTTATATTTATGGCTCTATTAATATTTACTGTTTTAATAGTGTTTTCTTTTCTGTGATTAAGTCTTATTTTACACTATTCTTCATTGCCTCTAATATTTCATTAATTTTGATTTTTGTCTACCCATTTTTTTTTATTTTACAATGCTGCGGAGCAGCACGGGTACCCTAGTACATTTTTGATAAGAGAAAAAAATCTTAGAAGAAAAATATACTTTCTATTTCAGAAGCTAGCAATGACTAGCTACTTCCTTTCTTTCTCTGGAATCATATCATGATGTCGCCTCTTGCAAAACCTTAAAAAAACGGTATTTTTTGTATAAACAAATAAGTCGTCTAAGATTTTAAAATAAATCAAGTTAGAAGGTCGATTCAAAATTACCTCTGTGTTTGCTTCTTTTACTTGTCAATTTTATTCTTTATTCTGTAAGTTTGTGTCCACGTCCCCACCGCACCTTTGTCCATGTTTCATGCCCTAACAGATACGCGCCTCTCGGATTCTGAATCATCGATGTAGACTAGAGCTTTTTATTCCTTATCTGGCTTTACAACTGGTTGAAACTAATATAAATATCAACGAAATTATAGTGAAGAGCGTAAGATGCCGTAAAATATATTGTAAGCGTCATTTTGGTTAAAAAATAAAAGCTGTGCTTATTAATATCTACAAATATATATATTTTGATGAAACAAATAGATGTATTTTGTAAAAAGGATTAACTTAAGAGAATGTTTTCGGAAGAAAGATTCCAAATCACCCAAGTCATTCCAAGTCAAATCAGCCAACAATGAGCACTCAATCAGAAGAGGAAGAATTTCATCTTTATAACGTCCTCAAGTGCCCTTACTTTACACTATATAATTATAGACATTTCCGGTTATCGCGTGGGATTTGGGATGTTGAAAGAAAAAAAATATTAGTAGTGGAGCTAAAATCCAACGCAAAACAAAATAAGTGTATATATTTTTGTCTAGAATCGTCCTGTCTTAAGAGAGGGTTCCGCGTGTGTAAAGGATAATGTTTGTAAAGGAAAACATGGAAGAAAACAACAGGAAAAAACCTTTAATTGAGATATCTAGCTGAAGGGGATCAAGCTAACAGTTTGGTCGGAAATCCAAGAATAAGTGAAGTTACATACTGCTACAATATGTTATTCGGCTGTTACATACTGTTATTCGGCTTCCGCAATATAGAAATTAATTCCAAATTTATATTAAACTTTAATCAGAAATATATAAATGGACAAGTGTTCTAAAAAAAACAATCAAATTATTTATTGAATTTTATTATAATTAAATGTACTTTTTATGTAGTGTTTTTACTTGTAAATAGTTCTGGCGGTAATGTTCGTTCATATTCTGGTGTCAAGTGAAATATCCATTGTATATGCACACATATTATTTTTCAATGTTGTATTGTTTAAATTAAATATTTAGTTCAAAACTTTTAAATATACTTGAATTGCATAAAGAAAAACATTCTGCATATAAAATAAATAATACTTTTGAGAAAAGATATTATAAAGATCCGCGTGTCTGCACGTGCCACTCATTCTAGACATAAATAAATAGTAAAATATGTGTGTTACTATTTATAAGCTTTATAAGCGAATGTATACTACACGCATCATAACGTAAACAAGTAGTAAATGACACAAGACGTCGTAAACATCAAGAAGACGACGACAGCAGTTCGATCAAAGACCGAAGATGAAATTGGACTCGCAGCTAGATGGAGTTGGCATAGCAGAAGGAGGGGCTTAAAGGACCACACCCAAAGGGACCCTATAAATATTCAGACATCTAGGCACCTAGTATCACTCCTCGTCTGGGTGGTCGCCTCTCTCTATCCTTCCCGCTTACGACTAGCAACGGGTCGAAGCACTTCCTTCATACACTGTTTTGAACGGGTTGATATGATTCCTTTCACACCTGCCATTACCAATGACAGGAAAGAGGTGGGAAAGCATTAATTACCCATTGATATAAATCAGATTTCTTATGTCAAGTTCCCACTAATTGAAAAAAAGAGCTCAAAATAAAGCTATTTTTTAGTTCATTCAACTTTATTTAATCTTTGTACTGCGTGAAACATTATGAACATTATTGTCATACAATTTTATTATTACTTCCTAGATAATACAATCTTTACATACTGTTCTTTAACTCACAATGGTTCGTCGTGTCCTCAAATATTGCAACGTTAATTTAATTAATTTCCCGATGTGACACAATTTTGTGCAGCAACGTAAATCGAGTGACAATACCACATTCTAATTTTACTTTCATATATTTCTATAAATTTACATATTTTAAAAGCATATTTTATTTTTTTAAATATGAACTTCTTTCTCCTAAATTAAATACGAGACTGCAATGATGTTGCGTTAGTTGCATAACACTTTAGTATAATCGTGCCAAACTATCAGCTTGAGAAAAAGTATCCTAACACCGAAATAAGTCAATAAAATAATAAAAAAAGAACATTTTAAAGACATACTTTTCTCAAATCATTCTTTCTTTCTTAAAATTAAAATATTTTTCTTTATGCATGACTATAGGGTGAACGAATTGAAGAATTTATAAAGTGATTGTATATGAGAGGGCGCCCCAATCTTTTCTTTTTATTCATGCTTAAACAAAAGTATTTTTTAATTCTTAATTTGAATGATTTAAGAAAAGGATGTTTTTAAAAGTTTTATTTTATTTTTATAATACAAATGTTTTACACCTATGAATGTCAACGTATGATTTTGTCGCGGCAGGCAACCTGTTAAATATTAATTAAAATAATGTATAATGTAATTGATCGAAGTCGAATATTCTGATACTAACGAAATTTATACATATGAACCCTTTAAGTCCATTCACGTGTAGATCTTTCATAATTGAGTATATGAATAAAAACAACTTATCGAAGTAACAGAAAACATTAGAACATCTCGCTCCAGTAGCCGATGTTGCATGTTCTGTGAGCTAAGTCGTTACTTACTCCATTTCCACTCAAAGGCTGCTTGGCTAACATAATTTCACAAAGTTTAAACCCACTTTATCGCAAACAACTTTCACTTTTAAACACAAAATATACTAATGTTATTGATTAAATAGCTTTCGTAATTTATAATCTGTTACCAAAAATTTATATGACACTATAACGATGTACTTTTCTCTTCTTACACTAGACAATAGAGGGAGAAATACTTGTTTTGGATATGCCAATATCCATTTATTTCACTGTGCTTGTTTGTACTTAATTCAAACTGTACTATTTCAATAATTCATCATTTTAAATATGGAAATTCATATTTAGAACGAAATTTGGTTAGATTTGATGCTTCGAAACGTATAATTTTTTAGAAAAAAATGTAATTGAGACTAACATTTTAGCAACACAAACTTTTTCAACCACTGCATATGGTTAACCACTAATAATACACACATTTCATAATTGGGTCCTTTTACATTTTCATATATTAAGGATTTCACGTACCAGAACACAAATAATATACGATATCTCACGGTAAAAACTCTGCTACGACCGATAGTTTCACACAGCAATGTTGATACATTTTATGACACTCCTTTTATGCATAAATCAGAATCCAATGTAGTTCATTTCCATTTGCACATTTACAGTGTTGTCAAACATGCTGAACCTTGTTAACTAGACAGTTGCAATCACCAGACCGAAGCCACGAACACATGTCAATGTTTCCTTTTTCTTTCTTTCTTTTCCTTTTTTTTTCCTTCTCGTGCCTAGGGATACATTTTACATTCTTGTAGATATGAGAAACAAAAATGACATGATAATCCGGATACGAAAATTAGCAAGAGATCATTCACGAGATTAAATAATTTATACTATTTTCATCTCAATGAACATAACACGCTCTCTTCCCGAGAATAGGGTGAATATTTAATCTATATACGTAGTGCGTGCGGTATATGTGCGTACAAAGTAAAACAGTTCTATCAGACGAAGTTCCAAGTATATTGTGATGAAAAAGTTCGCGAATGTGGAACAGTACTTCAGTTACATGCATATTCTATAAAATAACCTTGAGCTGCAATGACGCTTTAATAGGGACATGAAACGGTGATATGTGCAAATAAGTGAACCCTATTTATTTCGGAAATTACACTAAAATGGTGGTCTTTAGAGATAACGTTGCTGCTTTGGGAACGTTTATTAGTTTCACTTTTGAAAACGTCACACACATACTAGTCCACTGGATTTAAATCGAGTGAGTTCGGACGCTACACATTTAGTTTCACATGATCATGAAACTTTTAGGACAGCCATTCTTGGGAGTCATGTGTCGTGCGGGCAGCTCCGGAGTCTTGTTCAAGCACGTAGGAGTGCCTATTTGTTGTACTATCTATCCGTGAGGTGAAAACTGTTTTAGCACCACAACGTAGGCAGCGGGAATAATGCAAACACATTGCTGATCCGAAGTTTTCCTCATCAGTGGACAAACAGAGCATGCTATGTTTTCCTTACTTCTTCACCTTGTTGAGTAACAGTTTTAAAGTAAGACGGCAAGTTTCCTATGTTCTCGCAAACATGAATTGACCTCTCCTCATCACATATGACTTATAGCACAGGTCCTCATGCACCACACGTCTGATTGTGCCGAAAAACCTGAAGATTCATCGTGATAATCTGAATGTATTTTCGGGCGTTAGCATCAACAATGTTTTGCACATTTTCTATAAACTCAGGTGTTCTGATAGTATCTGAAAGTCGAGCATGCAGTTTTCGTTGCTATACACAAGCCAATTTTCCACTGGAATCTTCCAACTCTTTACGAACTTCGTGCACAAGTAGTCTAGCAACTGTCCGAAACGTCGCAGTATCGTGTTCTCCGCAGACGGTTTTCTAATTACTGATGTAAGAAAGTCATTCAAATCTGTAATAATAATAATACTCTCTGCATCAGCAGTAAGGAAATATATTTTGTAGGCTATTGTATGAATTCTACTGAATTCATTATTAGTTACGTAATGCATAACACGTGTTTAATTTTTCTTTCCGACGTAATAACTTATACACGTATGCGAGGAAACTAGCAAAGGAGAACATTAAACGATTAGGCTCTACGTGGCTGAGTGGTAGGGAGACATGAATTTATGTAATCAGTTTCTCTCGCTATTACATTATCATGCCTTGCTTCACTTAACGCAATTGTTTCCTGTTGGCTCCGAATTCAGTGTGTCCCTTTATTTCGAAACGTATCCGAATGCAGATTCTTCTTGTCGTCGATATGGCGTCCACTACTAACCCTGCATTCACAGCATTAAGACAAAATATGGCTAGTTCATAGCTAATATTTAAAATAATTTATATATCAAGAAATTTCTAAACTAAACTCAATATTTAGAGGGATAATTCTGACACAAAACTTAGCTACGGGAGATATCGCTTTAAATTAAAGTACTGTTCCGATATTGTCAGAACCTTTCATATTTCGGATCCAAATAAAATCTATATATGGATTACGGATTGCTATTTACCTTTTTTCTTAGATTGGATCCAACATTTTTAGATTGGTCGCCATAAATGAGACAGACCGGATATCTCAGTAATTGGAGATAAAGAACATCTTCACTCTAAGGTTCAGTGCCCGCATAAAGAAAGACTTTACTCTTATGGCATTTTGCTTATTCTTCAGACTTACGCAACGTTTTGCCCTTAGAAATTGTTACATATGTGTCTTCCTATATTCTTCGGAGAGAAACTGATCATTCTCAGTAGAGCAACAAGACACTCCATAGACTTCTTTGTTTAAGGGAACATTTGCACCTGACGGAGTCACCTACTTTTTACTTTGATTATTTATTCTTAGTAATTGAGTAGGCATTCCATACTTTGAAATTGATAAGAAGTAATGTGCAATTCCAGAACAAAGGACCTTAAATGCCTCTTTATGCAATCCAAGTATATAACTAACATGTAGACAGCTTTTATATGGTCTCCGCAATGGTGTGTTCCATGATGGGAAAGCTGCTGTCTGCTTATAGCGAGGCCTACATTAGTGACGGAACTATTATTACATACTATTACTACAAAAACAGGAATCTGAGGGATCTTTCCTCAAGCCGTGGTAAATAATTGAACTTATTGGCGTTAAACAGAAGAGAAAATTAGTTCACCATTAAATGGAAATTGTGTATGTTGTAGATTGCTGGGACTATAAGAAACTAATCTGGGCAAAATATTTATTATTTTATACATATTATAAACCTACTGAGATTCTGCATTAAGCTCATACACTTTACATTGGACCAAATTACCGTAACTAGAAAAGTAAGAGTTTTGGGTCAGGAACAAGCGTTCAATCCGTGTTCGAATTTTGAATATGAATTTGTTTATGACCTTTAATAGAATTACCACAAAACCCTATTTTCAGCTTATGATTGTGTTTTCGCAACCATCAATGACTAATAGTGTCTTTTCCTAGAGCATAATATGTCCATGCATTTAAACTTAAAATACGTTTCTATGAATTTTGAGCAAATATTCCAATACGTTCTTAAAAATCAATAGCATTAGTTCAAAATGTCTTTTCATACTCTATTGTTAACTGCTTCTTATAAATTATTTTGTACTGCGCGTATAAAACAGTCTATTGCATTCAGCAGCCCAAATAGTCTCTTTAGATATAAATAATTTATATCGATATTTTAAATAGTATTCTTTCAAAATAAGTCTAAAATAATATTTTTATTGATTTCATTTCAGTTACTGGAGTCTCGTCTTCAACACCTTGAAACTTCATGCTGAATAGGAAAAAAAAAGAAAGAAGAAACGCATCGCTGCTGGAAGTGTGAATTAACAAAAAAAAGACTTTCTTGAGGTTAGCTTTCTTTTTCTACGAAAATCAATTGAATGAATTTTTAAACGAAACGAAACCACAGGCTTGAAAAGAGAGCTAAATCTTACCTGCTTCAGAGGACGAGACTCCCCCTAAATAATTCACTCACTCCATTTGAGGCATTTGGTGAAGCCGGGCGCACCAAAAAAAGAAGGAAATCAACATTTTGAAGAAAAAATAAGAAAACATAAGAAAAATCAGCACGATTTCAATCAAATAATGTCTTCTGCCATCATTAAGAAATGATCTATTTCGTCTACTATCGCCAACATGTAATAACAACTTAATGATTTAATCATTTTGAAAAAAAAACCGTCCATAAATATATATTTTTTATGCCTTCCGAACTTCGACAACAAATGCAAAGATGCCAAATCTTTTATAATTCCAGGAACAACTGTATGTAAGTATTTTTCATTTATATTTTATCTTCAAATTATCGTTAAGGTTATTATTAATGTACCAGTAGATGTGCATTACTGACGTAGATCTTTATTTTTTTTCTTGTACAAAATTGTGATGTTGCTTCCATAAATTCAAGCTTTCTGATAATAAAGTTTATAACATTTTCAAGCGTGCTATGCGTGACGAGGTTTTAGTTTTATTTTTGATCATTGTTGAAATCGCTTGATTGTTGTGAATATCGTAATCTATAACAATAAAGCTCTTTCAACAATGGACATAAAAATAACAATAGGGCCTAATCGGCAAGGATAGAATTCTCGAGATGGTTATGAAGTTTCTTCTCTGAAGGTGTGAACTCTCTAGACTTGAATTTGTATTAGCAGCATTGCAATTTTGTATAGCGAAGAAAAGAGGAAATTAGAAACATACGGTGGTAGTGTTGCCATCTAGATTTGGAAAGCGTTACTTTTCACTTACCTTAATTGACTAGTTTTAAAAAACCTTACTTCGAAGCTTATTTATTATAATTTATGCCTAGTAATAATTCATAGAATATTGCTAGAACGTGTGTCTACGACTGGAATCAGTACATTTATTGAAAACGTTTGAAGTATGTTTTACGTTCTGTAGAAAGTAGATTTCGCCAAGGTAGTAGTACTGGCCCGCAGGGCCACTTTTGCCATGGGTCCACTAAAAGGTGGTCGCCATGACTGGACTTCTGGCTTATTCAAAGCCACTTTCGTCCTTTTGATTTCTCTAAAAATGAATTAGAATTTATGGATATTTAATTTGAATATTAAACCGGATATCTGCAAAGTCTCAATGATTTAATTATTTTTAGCTGGTTAATTGATTTAATATTGGATTTCGAAAGAGTACTCCGATTGCACAGGAATGTCCTTACTATTTGTGAGAATGTTTAGCTATTTTAAGTTAGAATTAAATGCTGCGAAATTGTACAGAAAAGGCACAAAAATTGCACTAAAAGTATTAAACAACCCTATTTTCCTCCTATATTGTTTTAAATGAATCTTAGGATGAGGTGACAGGTGAGATTAAAGGCAAAAATAGGGCTATTTAGTGGTAATACGTGTGTAAATAAACTGCTTCTTCAATTCTCTTCTCCATTTCTTGCATGAGTAACGAACGCGCTTATAAATTTCGAAAAATATTTAAATTTATTTTATAGATTCCTTTTAATATTTATTTGTAGCTGTCCACTGTGTGCTTTTATTTGAGTATTATGTGTGATATTCTTTAAGATCATTACTTTTGAAAATTAGACTTCTTGTATTTTATGTATGGTTGTTGTCCAACATATATATGACCATCAGTCGATTGAAGTATGTTAAATCTTGTTTGAAAAATCTCTTCTGATGCTACATTAATAACCTCTGAAATTTTGTGTAGTGATTCTTCATCCTGAGGAATGCCCAAAGTCAAAACTGTAGATACCCATTTGGTAATATTATTTAGAAATTCTCCCAAAATTTTCTCAAAGTTACCTCCAGAAATTTGATTTGAAATGCCATCTATCGATTTAGCGGTTTGATTTGTAACGTTTTCAATGCGATCTGACGTACAAAATCCTGGGGACATATCTTCTTTATGTATTGGTTCATAATAAATTTTATTATTTGTCCTGAATATTTTCTGAGGGAGAGTACTATACTTCTATCTTTCGGTCTTTTGGGGCAGTTTGAGGCCCCCGTACGGTGTCCATTAATTTTACAAGTAGCACAAAAATATATGTTTGGAATTTTCTTACATGTAAAACTTAAATGATTATTTCCACATTTATAGCAAAATGGATCATTTTTACAGCGGTTGCTTTTATGATATTGAAAGCACGTAAAACAGGGCCTTGGTCTTCCAGTAAACAGTGACTCTTCGACCTTGTATCTAGAATAACCAATGGTCAAACCATTTGAGATTAGGAAACTAACCAATTCCGGATTTTTAGCAAAAAGCCTAATTAAAGTTGTAGAACCCTTATCGTTTCTGATTCGAGTTATATTTGTTAGAGGCATTTTTCTGTCCTTGATGAGGTGATGTTTTAAGTCCTCAATTTTAACTCCTGTATCCACCCCTTTAACTACACACGTAAATGTAGTGGTAGTGTTGGCTTTTTGAGGCCTGAGCCGCTTTTCATCAGAGTCAATTAGTACTGCTGAGGGCCCAAAGTCTCTTTGTTTAAATGATTGAAGAAAACTAACTTTGTGTTCTTTGTTCCTGAAGATTAGTTTGAGGCCTTTAACTTTTGAGTAGGATATGCTATCAATAGTAAATCCGGAAGTCTACTTATAATTGTCTTATAGAAGTTAAGAGGATTTTCCAGTTCAGATTTGATATTCTTAATAGTTACCACGTATTTAGTCTCCTGCTCTAGGTTTGAGTTATCATTTATTGATGTAATTTCTTTATCGACTGCCTGATTAACGTCTTCTTCCTGGTCTTCATTATTAATGAAATTATATATGTCAGTTCGGGGATCAGAAAATTTGATTGAATATGCCTGGGAATATGGACTGGTGTTGATAACCGGGTTGCTTACTTTAGGTATGTGAGTGCAGGTTGATTTAGGAGAGGAGTTATTTGTAATTTGATTTGCAGATTTAACAGGAGAAATCTTGTTTGGAGTAGTGATTGTAGGTACCTTGGAAGAGGGATGAGGTACTTTAGGGCTTATATCTTCTTCAATTGACGAATTAATATCTCTTTCTTCATTTGTTGGGGTTTCAGGATTGTCCTCATCATCTTCTTCTTGAAGCTGTTGTAAACATCCCCTTCCGCCTTCATTACTCTTCTTCCTCCGTGTAGTTTCGTATTTAGGATTATTCTTTTCCAGGAAATCTTCTCGGGTTGCAGGTGACCTTTTTCCTTTGCTGTCATATTCATTTTCTTGTTTTGATTGTAACTTATCTTTATTTAGAGACATACTGCTTTCCCTGCTGCTTTTTCCTCTTTTGTTTCTGCCCATAGTAGGATAATATAGGATAGGGAGTCACAATAAGGAAATATGTGGAAATGGATATGAATAAGATTTTTGGCGGGAACCGTTTGGCTCTTAAAACGACCTACTAACGTCCTATCGTTTTAGTGTTATTTTTAATTAAGATATTTCTTTTATAACGCGCCTGATTTCTATCTAACTAATATATATGTTTGTTTATTTAATTTTGGATAGTTAGATTACTCGCCAAGCATAGACCAAGTTTAAGCATTTGAAACATGAGCTCTGCACAAGTTTCCAATAAACCGTATGCTTTCAACTTTCATTACAAAATAAACTGAAGAGACAGAAAAAATGTGCATTAATTATAATATTTTTAATTGGATACAATTAAATTATATTTAACTTTACACAAAGACTGTGTTGGAAAGCATGTTGCAAAAATGCAACAAATATGGCGCAGATTTCCATCTGGCGCACAAAAGGTAAACATTATTTTCATTTAAAAACACACTGAATACTAATAAACACGAATATGATGAATTCATAGAAGGTAGATGAAGACAGGAATCATAAAACAGGAATACATAGCGGAAAAAAAAATATTCTGAAGGAAGCACACGTCAAATTAATCTTTCGAAAGCACTTAAGACGTCGAAAATAGGAAAAATAATCACGTAAAGTATTATCAGTATAAAAACCCTTTCGGGGCAAAAGGAAGAGTGACGCAAGGCCGTGGATCCCATTTGATATCGACTCAAGTAGCCTATCTAAGATTGTCGCCAAAAACAATTATGGCCGAAATAATGGGTTTATGGTTTGCTTTTAACTGTTTCTCATTTATGGTTGACAGTACATTTTTCACTCTGACCAAAGTCTAAAATATAATTTCATTACCAAGAAGTACTATACTATCATTCTACGACATTATTTTTAAAAGTTATGCGTACGGCAACGTTATAGTGTGTTTTGCCATTCTTTTCAATTTGAATATTTCTAGTCGTGGCTCACTTCTGGTAGACAATACATTTTACACAATGGCCAACGCTGTATAGAATAAAAATTCTTTTTCTGGACATATTTTATCATTTTTGGTGAATATCCGTTCAGAATATCCTTTAAAAGGAAGTACATGTTTCTATAAAATGTGCTGATGAAACCGAACTACGGTAGTACATACAATATGTGCAACAGGTACATTTTGCCAATTCAAAAGTGTTTGCTGTAAAAATGAGTAAACAAGTTAATTGCTCAGAGATGGTATTGAACACATCTTAGGCAGAATATACGTCAATGTGCTTTCAAATAATATTAAGAATCGACTACAAAGTGACAGAAACTATTGATGAAGACTTACGTAACTAAATTATATTAACGCAAAATATTCCACTTGTTTATTTAGACTTTTATTTAATATGACAACGTTTAGGTTGATAGCCTTGTTTTCCACGCAACCTTGATATACCGGTATATATTCATACTGCACATATATATATATATATAAAAATACAATAAAACACTTATTACAAAGAAAAGAAATATGTAAAATATTTAATTTTATCCTTTTCTAGCCCATTTCTCTACCCATTCTCTCGACATGAACACAGTAAGTATCCCTCCCACACCCTACATAGAACCCCACCACCAAACACACACTCTCAAATACACATACATGTATATTTTTAATGTGCTGTACTCACGAAAGTAAAATTCAAGCAAGAGTACAGGTACATTGACGACATATATTTATTTCTGGAAGAGAAACCTTCCAATGAAATTAACATTGTTTTGTACTGCTATGGGCAAGTGTAAGAAAATGACTATAAAGTTTATTTCTAAAGCTATTAACTGTGCGAATTGCCAAAGGAAGATTGTTCCACTGTTGGATGCCGTGAACTGCAAATGATTTCGAATAGCTTTCAGATCTGTGTTTTGGTATCCTTAGAGTGACATCATTATGTGAACTAGCATTTATGTTATGATTAAAGTGCACAGGTTTTAGCATGGAAGCTAGATATGGAGGAGATTTTAAAGTTACTGCCTTGAATAACTGGAGAAGTATATGAAAAGTTCTTCTCTCCTTTAGTTCTAGCCATGCCAGTGCAGTGAGCCTGCTTGATAAATGAGCATACTTGTTATCATTGAAAATAAACCGAACACATCTATTTTGCATTTTTTTGCAATTTATTCGCTAGAGTAACATACAGATCGGTATACTCTATATCACAGTAATCGAAGAGCGGGAATAATAAGATACTGTACCTAGGTGATTCTAATACGTGAAGGAAGAAAGTTTTTCAAAAGCATGAGTAGGTGCATTTTTCTATGAACTCGCTTGCATATTTGTTTTTCTTGTTCCGACCATGATAATGTTTCATCGAGAATAATGCCTAGACTTTTGACTTTATTTTCTCTTTCAATTTCCTCGTTCCTTATTTGAACTTTCGGAATTTACGAATCTAGACTGTTGATTTTCGCTACCATATCTGGGTACTCTACTATTATGCATAGAGATTTGCTAGGATTTAGCGCCAGACCATTGCGTTCTGACCAAACATGTATATTTTCCAGATCAGAATTTATTCTATTAACTGCACTGGCAAGATGATGAAGTTAAGATGTTACATATGCTTGTACGTCATCTGCGTACAAGTGATAACTACATTCAGTGAATTGTGATCCAATGTCGTTCATAAATATCGAAAACAACAATAGTCCGAGAATTGATCCTTGTGGAACTCCACAAGTGATGTTCTTCCACTCAGAGCAAGAATCTTTAGTTGAAACTTACTGTTCATGGTCATTAAGGTATGATTTAAATCATCGGATTGTACGTTTGGCAAATTTAAAATTGTGTTCTAATTTTGCAAGAAGACTGTCGTGATCAACAGACTGAAAGGCTTTACTGAAATCCAATAGAGTTAAGATGGATTCTTCTCGTTGATTAATTGCTTGCCGAATGACATCTGCGATTTTAATAAGGATGTCTATCTTCTATTGGGGAAACACAAGTGAAATAGAACATATCATGTTTGCAAATTTTGCTATTATTTGCAAGCTTGCTAATAGTTTCGTGTTTCACAGTCGTATCAATATCAGAAGGGGTTTGGGAGAATAATTCATTCAATATGTTGAAGTTTACAGAATTATATTCATCTTTGTTTTTTATATTTATGCCTAAATTGTTAAGTTTCCTCCATAGTTGCCTGCTATCTTTCCAGTGAACGTTCAAAATATGATTTCATTTGCCCGACGTATAGATTGGGGGCACTGGTTTCTTAGTGTTCCTCTGAGGAAGTTAGAACATTGAAACTGTAACGCTTAATGTGTCTTTTTAGAATAATGTTAAGTGTGTTGGCTTTGTCGCCTATTTATATTATATAAGTTAAGTATGGATACAAAGCCTCAATATAATTATATCCACATTGGGGATTTTACTTTATTTTTAAAAGATAAACTAAGATTCATGTAATCTTTTTAATTTAAATCCAATTTTTGTATTGTGCTTGGCGGAACATGAGAAAAGAAAAAAAAACAAAGGAAAATAACACACGTAAACTGTTAATTTGAATACCTTAAGTACATCAACACTACGTAAATAAAAACAAGTCCACCAGATGTAAATGTTAAAAGAACATGGTTTTAAAAATAATACAATTTGTTTCTTTAGCTGTATTCGTTGAGAAATATATGTTTTTATAGAGTTCATGTTCGAAAAATGCGTATTCATAATTGCGTTATATCATGCATTTTTAAGTGCACCACGTGAAAAATCTGGATCATTTATATTCTTATACTATTTTGCATTTAAATATTTCGTGCGACAAACTGATCAGTTTTAATTTATATAACTTTCTTTTTGTAATAGTCAATCGCATTACTTAATTATGCACTTATCGTAAGTTTATATCGTAAAACTTCCATAACGTTAGTCGTAATTCGACAGTATAGCATATTTTTTTAGGCTTACAATATGCTGTTATGCGCTGTTAAAACGAAGGAGGTTCTTTCTTATATTAAAAGGGGTTTTCGTACACATAAAATATTGCCAAGTCTGTTGATCACGTCTGTCAACTTTGAAATGTATAAACATGTGGATATAAGTGAAATGATAATGTTCTACAATAAAAAAATATAAAGGTTAAACAAGAGTTACCTTTGGCAATATTCGAGCGTTTGTTAAGATTTTTGTAGCTGTTATTCCAACAATACTTCGCACAATAAGGAAAACCTGCTAAAATAATTTAATTTCAAAATATTGTAACGCTGATGATTTTCCTTCTTTTAAAATAAAGCAACTCGATGTGGATGTAAGTGAGCAGTGGTGCTGTTTAATATATTGCAAAAATGAGATTGTTCCGAAAATTTGATTACTTAATTTGTAAGAGGAGTTTAAAATTACAAGATGCCTTGGAAAAAAACTTTTTGAACACTTTTATTAGTGCTTCAATCTCATAGAGTGAGCGCTGCAGCTCCTATGACCATCTACCGATAATTTTTCACAACAAAATGCAATTGGCTCCCTTCCGCATTATTCGTCAAACCGCAAATGCTGATACAGCATTACACGTACGTACAGTACACGAGCTATTCTTTAGATTAGTGACAAAAGTAAGATGTATTTCTTATTATTTGCTTAGGAAAATATTAACTATACCTTATGTTCCAAACTCCTATTTTCAGAATTTAACTCCAATAAATTTTGTTCTGTTTTCCAAATAAAAGAAAAGCACTTTGAAAGAAGGCTGTCTATAAACCGTACATGAAATTGAGGAAAATGTTATAAGGTAACGTGCATGCAAATTCGCTCGAGTAAGCATTTCGACAATAGTGGGAATACCCGGGAGAAATTCTTTACAAGAAATGTGTCCCTCCTATTTTAACGCGACTGTTAACACCTAGAATTGAATAGAATCGAATTTATATGCAGTTGTAATAAACTCCTCACAATTGTTCTATACATTTAAAATCATTTTTGGAGCACAAAATAAGCGACGTTTAACAAAGATTACTATGAAAAGATGAAATAGCTGTACCGGAAGCAAGCCGATAGGAAACGAAGATATGATTAGACTAGTTATTTTATTAGGATGTGTTTTGTTTCGCTGATTTATAATAAATATATTTCAAAATTCATGCATAACTTGTCTGTGATTATCACCTTAAGTAAGATTGATATAATTCAATTCTTATTTTTTTCAGATGTCATTTATATACATATATTATTCTTGTATTAAGGCTTTAAACTGTGCCAAAAAAAGCCAGAAATATTCCTAAACCAGAAGGATACGTGTTAAATATTCAAGGAAACACATTAAATTGGGTAAGTGCTTAGGAAATACTATTTTAATGATAATAATAAAATAATTATGGAAAGTATGTGTTAAATAACTGTGACTGAGGAGAATAAGAGAGAGACTAGCAACAGTGTAGAGAATGAATAATAAAAAAAAATGTTTAAATCATTGAATGCACACAGATTGCATAATAAGGCATGCAATTGAAGGTAAATTTGACGAAAAAATACAAAAAGAGCGAATACAGTCACATGACAAGAACGAGGAGAATGGTACGATAAAATAAAGAAAGGAGAGCGCAGCACGCCTTCGTCGAAACGTTGCCTTAGTTTTATTGCAATTTTGACATTCATGTATTTCTGTATTTGTATTTTGATATGTACGTGCCTCATATCATATCATATGTAATTCACTTGGGGTCAGTTACAAATTGGGGTAGAAATGTTGATATTACTATTTATTCGATGCCGTCATTGCTCTAGGAATATACAGAGTAACTCAGCTGCTAATTAAGAGGTGCCAACTGACCTGTATCAACGAAATCTTTTGTAGATGATTCCTCCACTGCTTTAATATTCTGTGACTTGTAAAATTTCTAATCTGCTTGTCGATATACTCTTTTGCTGAACGTTAGTAATTTGTTCAGCGTTGCTATGAAATTTGACTTAAAGAGTTCTTGACTTAAGAACAATAACAATAAACCGAGTGGCCGTAGTTCAGTTGGTAGAATGTTGCCGTTTCATTTGGAAGGTCGTGGGTTCACACCGAGCGTCGTGTAGTTTTTCACGGTTTTCGCTATGGTACCTTAAAACTATATCTTCGCCTACTACTTTCCATCCCGAAATAAGCCAATGCGGTCTAAGACCATAAACAAATTCCCTTCAACATCAACAATAACAATAATAGAAGTCTTAGGAGAAAAAAAATTCTGGTCTTATCCAAAATACCATCACAGTATTCGGCTGGTAGGACAGAGTGAAACTGGGGGGAAAAAACCTCAGTCAAGATGGGTGATCTCTAAGCGCAAACATATGAGCTGTCGAATACAAAACCAATGTACCATTCATGTACTATTTTACATAATCATTTCTGAGAGAATCACAATGATTGGTCTGTGAATAAGGGGATTTATATGTAAAGATATGTGTTTGTGTGTGTGAAGGTTTGAAATCTTATTGAAATATGCCTTGTTTCCAAAAAGGACTACTATAAACTTTTAAATGTTTAACAAGAATGAAGTCTCTAAAAGGTTGAGAAGTATAATGTGGAAAACTACGGCGAAACCTGATTGCATGTAGATTGTAGCAAAATCTATGGGTCGTTGTCATAAAAAATGTGACTGCTACATTTTATTTCAATGGGTTTCGATATAGTTCCAGCTCTATTAAAAAATTTGAAATGCAAAAGGCAATTTTCTATTTGCATTTATTTATGGTATTTAGGCATGTGTGGCTCAGACTGGGATAGAGTAGGGAAATGATGCGCGGAGGAGTTGGTCAGGGCCATCGCTGAAGGTATAATCTCGGCATTTGTCTGATGTGACAGGAAAATGACCTTTAAAAATTCTCAGTCAAGATGGTCGACAGCAGGTATTGAACACAGGACTTGCCGACTAACGGTCTACCAACTTAGCTACGGCCAGGGTTTCCGCCAGGATTTTCAATTTGAGGGGTGTAAAGTCAAAATTGGGATGATGTAAGTGAAGTTTTGTACGGTTTCTATCAGTTTTTCACGGCAAAATTTTAAAGTTGGGGGGATGTTGTCGAGACTGGGGGGGGGGTAAACTCTCTTCACAGGAGGGTCTGGCGGAATCACTGGCTACGGCCACTCGGCTGATAGTGTCACTATGCCTCAAACTGCACAAAGTACACCTCAAATCATCTTGTATGGGACGAACGTTTTAATTCTTGTAAAAAAAATGAATAACATGTATGTACTTTGTGTTTCGAATATTTATAACAAGAAAAGTGCACACTTTGAAAAATTATTGATGAATGATGCTCGTGCACACTTGGGTAGGAACATTGAATTTCCTTTCTTTGATGAGAAATTAGATAAAATCAAGGCTCTAAATTAGCGCTGGTTTACTGGTGGACGACCATCAAAAAATTCCATGGGGCAGTAACTCAAATATGTTAGTGGGCCATGTGAGCCAGCGCTTTCTAAAGTTCCAATATATTAACAAGCATACCTGTAGGTTGTATTTAACATTTTATTGAAGTGCTTTCTTTCTGTTTTCAAAACCAAAAAAATAAAAATCGTAAATCGGATAAATTTAGGAACTAACATGTGAGCTGATCAACACATCTGCCGCAAGCGTTGGAGACAGAAAATGTTACTTGTATGCAACGTAAATACGCTTTTATAACTTAATCCATATTGTGTAATTATGACGTTGATCCGGCAGTAAAATAACCAGACGCCCCAATATTTCTCTCTACGGCCCCACACTCCCAGCAGATTCTTCCAAAGACTATACTTAATGGAATAAAAACAATGTAAGTGTGATATCAGACATTCTATTTGTTAAGCATTAACTTGTTTGCTTTGAAATAGAAGCTTTACAGGGCTATAATTATGCTTTCGTATTGGTAGCCTGTAGCCTAAATGATTATAATAAAAAATGTGGACTAAAAAATTACGCTGATTATAATTATTTACTAATCTGAAAAAGGGCCAGTAAGATTTTTGTAGGACCAGTGAAGAATACGTTTTACTGGCCTTATAGGCCAGTGCTACCAAAAGTTAATTTCGAGCCCTATATAAAAATGTATTTCTTCCACAATTTATACACTTATGTCTGGAGCAACTTCAGTAAACATATCAATTTTAATATACTATTTGAATTTGAAGGGAGTTACAGATTTGCCAATTGGGGATGAGTAATAGTCGTGCTTACTTCGGTAACTTGTACAAACAATAGTTGTTAAAAAGAAATATTTTTTTTATTACCATCAGAATTGTGAAAAACGATTTTACTGTTGTAATGATAATTGCTATGCTTAAGAAATAAGACATGCAGACAGCTGTATAAGAGCTTCATACATACATAGAAAGTTGGCATTGCCTAATGGAATGAAAAAGGACAAGAGTGGAAATGTTCTACCTTAGTTTTTCCTGACATAAGTGTCTAACGTGTTAAAGAAAATATTTTTATATTTTCTTCCACCAGAGATAGCGGGCCTCCAGTATGCATAAAATACGAATTTTTGGATTTTCAAAAATTCAGAAAATATCAAGGAAGCATATATCAATCTTGAACATATTTTAATATATCAATAGTGCACAAAAAATCAACTTTGATATATTCAATTCCGTCCGGGCGAAAAAGCGCACCGAAAGCTGGAATTGTATTTATTTCAGTAATCACATGTTGATATAATTTTGACCAGTTCGATTACGTTTTAGGGTTTTCATGCAAAGGACTAAAATTATTAACTAGATTTTAAAGGAAAAAAATGGTGCTTGTATATTCTATGAACAAAAACACCACATTTTCCGTAAACGTCTGCTATCACAAATTTTGGCATGCGCTGCAATACAAGAATGGCTGCCACTAATTAATATATTCGTGTAAATGATAATCCTCGTTTAGGACTATTCTTATACAAGAAATATTAATATAAAAAATAGTTTTTTTTGAAAGGGTTCGAGCAGCCAACCTGGGTTTTTACAGATGAACTGACCTACAGGCATCGTGTAGCAAGTGTCTGATACTTATTATATCTCGTGTATTATTCCAATTTTCGTTTGGGGGCACGACCTCCCTGTGCCCCTCCGTGACTACACCCCTGTACTAAGAAGGTTCGAACAGACTTTACCCAGAATGTAACTTAGTCCTAATTTTAAAAATGCACTTAGGGCAGTATAGTGTTATAGTGTCTTTAGTAAATTTCGCGGTAAGAGACTTTTATCACTTAAAACTTAAATAAATGTGAAAATGATAGTAAGTGTTTCAAGCGTAGCTCAAACATAGCTTCAAACGTATTAAAAGCATGTTGCTTGCAAATTAAAGGTGAGTTTCTTCCCTCTAATACGCTCCATAAATGTACAAATCGTTTACGTTTAAAAACTGACACTGGGAGCGCACAACCACCGTAAGCTCTTTGTGTAAAATATACTTTTGCTGATAATTTTATTGTTTAAAATCCACTTTCCTGTTACTCGAATAGTCATCGTGCTACTAGAAAGCTTTACAACTTGTAATGTTTATTTTCGTTTCTTAGGTCGTGAAATACCGTAGAGTTATAAACTCTATGTGAAATACATAATATTTATCTATCATTAGTTGTGTTGTAATTAACAGTTTCAATTTGCATTGAATTAATTTTAAACTTCCATTTTTTTTCAGTGTTATCCTTGCGCTCCGAAAGATGGCTATGCTGAAGAAAGTACTAAATTGCAAACGAACTCTGAGGCTTTCCAGGAAAGAAGGAAAATAATGTTATGACAGATATTTGCATACATTCATCATTACTATGAAATGAATCTGATTTATTGTCTATCTAAGTTTTAATGTACAGAATAAACAACCTTTGCACTACTCTCCGAGTTGAAACCTCACATAACAGTTTTAACAAAATGGAAATAACACTTTCAAAACGTGTTCCATAAGTCCTTTGGTACATAATTATTGTGCAAGTCATATTTTCAAATTTCCTTACACAATTAGCATATACAAGACAAAATCTGCTTGTTCAAACTAAAGGGAGTTTATAATAAATGTATTTATTTAATTTATTTGTATAATGAACAAATTAAAATAAAGTGCAAACTGATTTTGGTAAGGTGTTGATTCCTTACAAAGTTAGTTTCTTCGGTTGTTTTCTAATTCATAATTAGGAGTAAATTTGAGTTAACGTACTAATTAATAAATTAAAGGTTTCCTATTGAACTAAATTGAGTCTTGATTTTAAAAATTACCTGGAAGGTTCTAGAATATGACGTTAAAAATTATTAACCGTCAAAGTTAATAATTAACATACAGTTTTAAACAACTTTTTGTTCTCATGAAGCTGTGTATTACTTTATTGGTAATATAATCTAATATGAAAATAATATAAAATATATATGTATTAATTATCTAACATTATTATTAGAAGTTTTTATGTTAAGTAAAAGAAAATTCGATTTAATTGAATACTTTGATGCAAACATAAGGACACTCGAGCCTTATTATCAAAATGACATTAAACAAAATTTATGCTAACAACATCATACAAAAAGACAAAAATTAATGTAACAGTTCCGCTGCAGTCACAGTGTATTGGTTAAACTTGAGATAAACAGGTGAAGCTTCTCCGTACTTAAATAGGTATGGGCGATCTCCTTAGCTATTTTAGTACAGACCAGTTTCTTTTATTTCAAGTGTTGTGAGTTTGACGAATACATTGCTGCGACCTTCAAAACTGTTACACCGATATTGTTTGTGTGTTTGTATAATTACTTTTCCAGAAAATAATATCAAGGGAAAGAAAATAACAGACATTTTGATGCCAAAAAACCTCACCATATATAATTATGAAAATTATAATTTCAAATGATATTATTTTTGTTATGTTACAAGTATTTTCATAAACAAGGATAATTGAAAACGACATTTACAGAAGTTAATGAATAACAGTAATTCAAGTTTATAAACATAATTGTTCACTTTTAATTTGATATTTGTTGATTATGTTTAGTAACAGAAAAAAGGCTATGGGAATCATACAAACGACTCTATTAGCGAATAAAAATTATATTAATGAAGGTCGGAAAACAAATTTTTGATGCTGCTAATACATATCAATTTCTGGAAAGTGCTTGTAATGGTACCACTTTGAACTTCAGAAATGGATATGAAATATTTGGCTGCGCTACTAGAATGAACTCGAATTTGCCAAGCCCCGCAAAACATACCCGGCTATTTAATCAAAACTTAATTTAATTTAAAAAACAAAAAAACATTTACATTGGCAATTTTAATATTAATCTTTTCTTTAATAATGAAGTAACTATGTTGATAACCAACATTTGTATATAATAATATTGATGAAAATTTAAGTGATAATGTCAAAACATGTAATAAGTTCCGTTGCTTCATGGGAAGGTTCTTTTATTTTTACACAAATACAAGTAATGTTACTGTACGTAAACTTTTATTACAATTTGAATAAATATGTAAACAAATCCTTTCAAATAGACGCAACTAAGAAACCAATATATTTACAATATTTACTTATTCATTAGATGTTAGCCAACGATAACATTTCAGAAATAATGTCAAGAAAGGTTCCGAAATTTTCAATAACAATCAAATCTATGTTAATAACTTGTTTTCCAATAGTGCATTTAAATGTTTTGTGTTTGTTGTTATATTGGTAAATTTTACGTAAAAAATAACTTTGACAAAATATCTGTTAATATTAGAAATATAAGTGTTACCAGATATATATACCCATATTTTTTCTTGGAATCATGTGTTACTGTAAATAAGAAAGAAAAATACAGTGCCTTAGTTACGTGGGATTGAGGACCAAGTGTGAGTGTGGCTTGTTTAAAATTTTGTTATTGTTTTCCGTTGAGTTACTGCATAAAAATATAATTGAGGAGAATCATTGTGCAAATTTCTTAACTAATTATCATTCTCTTTAAATGGTGCTATACTAATAAAAGTTATAAGATATGTAATGTTTCAAGAAATTTATAAAATAATAAAGTTTCCATTTTTTACAAAAGCTTTTTATTATAAATTGTAATTTAAACCCTTAAAAATTGTATTAGTGAGGGTAAGGAATTGTATTGTTTTACACCCTACGTCTGTACCTATAATTATACTAAATTTTGATCCAATATAGAATAGCATGTGTACTTCGGTAAACAGTCCATCAGGGTGTAAATTTAAGGTAAAAGTAAAACGGAGATATTTCTACAAGGAATAGAGAAATAACATGTTTTTGTGTTTGGAGACGCATCAATTTTGATCTTTGTAATTACTTATTTATCAATCATTTACGGAGTTCTAATTAAACTCACTTATTATTTTTCAACATCATTTGCTCCTCTCTCGCCATCCTGTTATATTTGTCCTGCTTCAGTAACGCCTTTCATATTTTGTAACAGTAGCAAATTTTAAATCTGTTTGAGTAAATCTAACTAATATATTATTCTCCGTTCTGTTGGAGACAGTTATTTACCCCCAACATCCTCCAGAGCATCTCCCACACTTTATTTTTTAACTGTCAAAAATCGATAGAAACTGTTTAAAATTCAAATTATAACCTCTCAATTTTGACTCTACATCCCCCAAACTGAAAATTCTGGCGGAATCCCTGATTGGGGACATCGGTTACAAACTAGGATTTAAAAAAGTAACTATTTTCCTCGAGGTAACACTAAATTATATACTAGGGGAACGTGTTGACTATATCGATATTTAATGTTACACATATAAAATAACAACTCAAATTACTTCGGCAGCTAAAACATTGTAGGGTTTGTAACGTCTCACTGAGATATTACGGCGCCAAGATTTTAGAAAAACAAAATCGACGACGAGGTTACCTTTTCGGTTGTATGGTCCTGGAATCGAACGAATGTACGACCTTAATTAGTTAAGACACTCAAATACAGGTAAAAGGCTCCAGTTGATTATTTATTTATACAGCTGTTTCGGTTTCCAATATATTATAGGATACAAATCCGTATAGTTGATATACATCCACAGCACATAATTATTCGGCAATTTTAAAATACTTCCAATAAATAAGATCAGTTCGTTAAAACTCTCAATAAACATCTAAGTTTAATAATATTTAAACCACATTATTAAAGCATAACCTCCAAATAATCAACATAGTACGTAATTACACTGGCTTACTTCACTAACACTCCGTGGGTTCAAGTTCGAAAAGTAAAAAAAAAAAATCGCTCACGCAAATAATTCAATTATTTTGATTTCTTTCAAATTTTTACATTTCATTTTGCAACTTTTACAAAGCTCATTAGCTTTAGACAGAGTCATCCAATAGCTCACTATCGAATCTAACTGATAAAGTAATCCTTCCTGTCAAAGGAAATTCAACATTATCCTGACTTGACGCAACTTTCATACCTTACCTGAAACCTAACCTAATACTCAAAAGCATACATCAACAAAATTATAAATTGCACTCAGCCCACAATCAATCCAGCCAACCAGAAGGGGAAATATTTAACAAAATTTCGAAAACCAATCCTATCTCAGTAGCGTATACCTGAGGATTTCTGATAAACACGAAGAACGTCTCAATTCAGATCTAAGAATATACACTACACATATTATAAACTAGGAAAAAACTAATGAAAATCCAATCAAGTTCATACTCAAAGCTTCCAAATATATACGAACATTTTCACACTCACTCCATGCCATCGGCACACAAACAATACCTCTTCTGAAAACAATCCTACCTTCTATTTGACCTAACCATTTCTAGAAACACAACAAACAACTAGACTCTGTCCAAATACTTTTAAATCCTAATTTGGTTTACAGCGGATTTTAAATTGTTACAATTAAACTATAATTTACCAGCAATTCTCTCAACACGCCAATTACTTTATCAACACAGAAGTATTTATTTATCAACGTCAATGTTAGACTAAACTCATGAATAATTAAGGCTTGTTAATGAAAAACTAAAATGCAATTAACCACGAATACTAACTGAAAGCACGAAATTTTAGTTCCTAAATTTACGACTATTTGGTAACCTTTTTTTATATGGGCCATTCTAGTAACTTTGGACTTCGGCCCGTCACGATTCGCCTATGTACAGCCAGTTAAAATCTACACCCATACCCCTGCCGGTACTCGAACCTGGGACCATCAAGCCAATGGGCTACCGCCGCAGACTACTCGGCTACCCGGCCGGCTAAATTTACGACTTAGCTCTTAATTTTGTCCGTACCTTTAAATCTCCGAGAAACTATTCTTCTTTAATTTTATTTAGTTACAATTCCAACGAATTATTTTATATAACTTGATAAATCCAATAATTTTCCTTAATTATGACAACATCAGGATATACCACGTGCTTCTCGTAATTTTAGTACCAAAAATATCAAACCAGGATCCGATTTAACATTTAACTAAGCCGTATTTTTAACTGAAGTATTCCTCGTAACTTTGTACAGAAATTTGCAGGTAAAATTGTTACAACAAATCGTTAGATAAATATAGGATAACATTGATGCCGATCAGCCATTCTATCTTCTATCTTCGATGTAATCACTTCACTGTTATCAACCTTGGACAGCAGATAATAACAAACAATTAATATTCTAGAGTCGAAAGAAAATCGTTTTTCTTGAGATGCTAGATATTTGCCTCGCTGCTCCCAAATTAAAATTAAAAAAAAATAATTTTCCATTTAAGGTTACAATCACTATTAATCAATCATTTTACGTAATTACAAATCTTATTCAATTTGATGACAAACCATTTGGCAAGACTATCCGAAATTTAAACCCATTCCTCCCAAGCTGTCATCAATAATACTCCAACCTACAAGAGAATCAAGAATTACAACAAAAAAATATTCCAACAGTTTCAAGACAACATGACACAATCATCAATTGCAAATTCTCAGAAATCTATCAAATAAACAAACAATAGTAAGTAAAAACCAATTATTAAACAACTAAATACAATTAAATCACTATTTTGTCCAAAATAAATCGACTTTACACACAAATTGTTTCAGTCTTACCTCACCCAAATACAATTTATTAATGAAATTTTCATCTCATCTTATTAAATGTTTTGAGTATATCTACTAGCTATAAGAAAACAAGAAAATAATATTAATTCTCAGTCTAACATATTAATTCAAAAATTGTAGTTAATCCTGAAAACTATCATTAATTAACCAATCTACGTTCATTTTTTATCAATAATTTTATTCGCCAAATTTTATTATTATCAATTCATTCTCTTTCTAAATTAAAATCTTCATAACAATTAGAAATTAAATCTGAAGATAAAAGATATATGGAGAGAAGAAATTTTTAATATCTAAAGTCAAGTTCAATACATTTTCCAACTATCGTAACGACAAATCAATACCAAAACTTGTTTCCGATTTTTAAAGCAATTTATGTATTTCCAATGATCAAGAGCGATAGTAAGGGTTTGAATCACCCAGAAAATTACTTTCAAAATCGAAATCAAAATATCGGTATATGCCTACTACAGATTTTACTAAGACTATCAATATCTCATTAAAAATATTTTTTCTACTACTCGAATAATTCCACAATCCATTCATTATTTCTTCGATCAAAATCACGAGCGCTTTCATTATTCCAACCATACTTTCTTATTTTACCAAGAAAATCTTCTCTAAACCTTCTTTGACCAAAGCCTTTAGTCTCCAACTCTGAATCTAACCTATCTTTCGGTCCTCTCAATGAAAACCTTCCAAACTCGTGATATCTCCCCTATACACTCATCCCTCTATTTCTCGTAAACCGTTTCTGTTTATGACACTGTTCAAGTTCGTCACCAAACTCGTCTTCATTTGTTTCATCTCCTGTGTTCATAACAACATAGTTTTGACTTCTAGTTTTAAAAGCACGTCATCTCTGCGTATATTCATCATACTCTCTTTTTGCTATCTCATAGTCTTCATATCTTCTTACTTTAGCTTTCAATTCTGCTAAACCAATCCTCTATCTCCAAATTCACATTTCTTCACAATCCTTGGGTCAAATCCACTAATAACTGTTTAAACTTTCCTTCGTCTTGACTTAAACCCAAAATGACTGCTGAATCCACCACTAAGTCCACATGCTCAATCATCTTCTCTCCTGGATAATATTTCTTATATATCATACTCTTAATCAGCTGATGCTCCACAAACGAAGAAAATAAACTTTCTTTTAACCAGTCTTCTAACATCTGGCCACTCCAATCGATTTCTCACACAAATTCTGAATATATGCAACAGTTCTCCTTTATAATTCTGCACTAAAAAACTCAAGATCAGACCGCATGGAGTTTCTTCTCTTTTAATAAGATTCTCCATTTTCAACAAAACTTCAAAAACTCCTCTTCTATCTTCACTATCCAGTCTGCATCCAATGAACGAATCAGTAATTCTCAACATAACTGACTCAAATTCCATCTTCTCAACTTATTTGTCATTAATTTTAGTTTCCGGAATCTCATCATGATCTAAAATATACATGCCCTGAAAAGTTCTAACAAGTTCATCTTCCAAGTCCTTTTCCTCACGCTTCCACCTCCTTCCATCACTCATGTTCTCAATTAATCATCTTTTCTCAGGAAACATTCATTGTAACAACACTCTCCAGCTATTCCATATTCGTAACTATTAAATTTTCATTTTATTCCTTCCCTCTTCCTTCCATAAGTTCCAGTCTTCTCACCAAAATCAAAACACAAATCACTCCGCCAGATACAGTTTAAACATGTCTCTCGATCATCTCTAACTTCCTCTGGCCTCCGAAAAACAACATTCATTATTCCTGGAGTGGAATGCGCAACACCTCTATTTCCATCAACTTCTTCATCTCTTTGCTAGACTCTTCTCTGCTCTCTGAGAATCTCCATTCTTTTTCTTCCTTCCATTTCCATCCTATTTTCAAACTTAACCACTTCATTTTCAAAATTAATCAATATACTTCTGTCTCTTTCTTGTTTCTGTACCCGACAGTCAAAATGCCTAGACAAGTCTCTGTTTCCAATCCCCATTTCAACATGAAAACCACTTCTGTCTAAAACTCCAAAATAGGATCCACCGAAATCAGTTCCATCAATGGTTAGGTACGAACTGCTTTTGGACTCCATCAACTCAACTCGTCGATCCGTTGTAACAGTAAAGAAGCACCAAAACAACTAAATTCGAATCACAAGGAAAAACTGTAAATTACCATTCCTGATCAGAATAAAAAAAAATCTATTTGGCAAGTAATGTAGCGTTTCCTTCATTCTAAACATCTCCTCCTCGCTAAAGACTTAGAACAAAGAGGGTTTACTGACACAAGTTAAAAACAATGGACTACGAACTTTTAGATCATCAACGAAAAATAGAAGATGGTAATTAGGTTATTTAAACCTCAATTTCGCGAAACACAAAAAAACTAACTGTATCTCAAACAAAGTTATCTATCAATCCGTAACTTAACAACAATTCAAGGGAGAATCACTAACTAACCCTAACCAAAATGAAACAATCACCTAGTTTAACCTGACCGAGGGAGATGTGTGGAAGTATTCTTGTAACGTCTCACTGAGAAATTACTTAAGGCGCGAAAGGTTTCAGAAGACTAAAATCGACGACAAGATACCTTTTCGGCTGTATGGTTGTAGAATCTAACGAATGTATGATCTTAATCATTAAAGACACTCAAATAAAAGTTAGAGGCTCCACTTGATTATTTAGCACATAATTATTCGGAAATTTTAAAATAGTTCCAATAAATAAGATCAGTTTGTTAGAAATCTCAAACCGAACCCACCAAAAGTGATAACCATAAATCCTGCACCATCAGTAATTTAGTGTATATTTTAGGTAGATTTCGAAGAAAAATCTACCTATTCAGATCGGTACGCTAGCGGCCATAATTTTGAAGATATTTGAACCAAATTTTAATATGTTGTTTCTAGGCTTAATAGCTAGGCTAAGTTCGTTAATGAGCAACGTCGGCCCAAGGGGTTGGTCGGGGGAGGGGGGGGGTGAAATTTTGAAAAAAAAATATAAGAAGGAAACTTTGTATGCGTAAATTATAGTACTCCCTATGAAGTTTGCGGTGACACCAACTATTCATGAATTGTGGGGGTTCGAGTGGGGGTGGAATTTTGAAATTTTTAAAAAACAGTCTTGTGGGGTATCGTTGAAAAGATCTTGATGATTAATCTATAAATCAAAAACAGTATCTCGATAGGGTTCATATAAGGCAAAATTTGAATGTTTGAAAATAAAAGAAAGGAAACTTTTTCTCACCTCATTTCCTCTGACTTGATCTGGAATTTGAATCCTACCTTTACCCCCCGACTCGGTCTGGAGTCGGTACACCCATCCTATACAACTTGGTCTGTAGTTAGAATCCTCTCGGCATCTCTATCCACTCCGAAGAGACCTAGTCGTATAAGTCACTACATAAAGAGGTGAACCACCAATAATTCATTGCAAGCCCAGGTTCCGGTCCCGAACAACTGTAAAGTCTTTTGTATATCACATATTTAATGCAACTTTTGTAATAAAATTGGTATCGGATAAAAGTCTACAAGTATCTCTGCTTTTATTATATAACCACTATAATATCGATCCTAACGTCGGAAGGACTCTACCTAAGATCTATCCTAAACATACGTGCTATCACGTCACTACGGATAAGTGAATTAACACCCATTAAGATGATAACGAAATGTAAAATATAAAACGGTTTAGTTTTATTTACCAGTAACTTGTGAAAGGTTGGTGCAGAGTAATACTTCCAACTTAATTTTCTTAACAATAGGAGTAGTATAAAATTTGCAGTCAACCTGAGATGTTCCTTACTAATGGACGTCGTCAAGTTGTCCATACAATAATGACATGAATGTGAATTGCTTTTGAGAAATAACATATTAGAGCATCTCAGAATATATAGAAAAGAGAAGAAAAAATCTTGAAGTCAGTTCGAGTAACGATTTAACACGAAATCCTCCGAGGAAAATTACTATATCTCCTGGCGTGACTCCTTCTTTCATGGCGGAATGACGCTGATTTTTTGTGGCCTGTGTTGAAATATCGCCACTCTCACCCCCTGGAAGAAATACCGGAGTTACGTTTTAGATGCACCTACTGATCTTTTCGTATTGAAGTGACTCTAAAACTGATCCTTCCAAAAGGGTTGAGGCGACATAAGAGTAATATTATCTGAAGTCAGCGGAAGCCTGTACTTCTTGTTACAGCTAATGCGGTGATCGTTGACAGCAGGTAATTCTAGTTCGTAAATAAAGAAATCTCCCAAAGTCGTGTCTTAAAGACCGTTTACAGGGCCAAGTTCAATTTGTTTCTTTTTAGGGCCAAGTGGCTCTAACCGGCACTTGCCCTGGCATTGGCCGAGACATATCGGATCCCCCCAAGCCTCCTAATTCGTCATCTGCCTAGAGCAGTCATCATTCAAGGGACTCAAATGGGGCTCTAAATCCCAAACGCAGTCAGCTATCCAAGCCTATCTCAGTTTAAATTCGCAATACAAGCTCCAAAATAGAAAGACGTGCTCGTAAATTCCCAGATATCTCTGCAAACTTTCATTTTTCAAGACTAGCCTCACTAAATTTCGACAAAAAAATACGACAAAATCCTCTATACCTTGTTCCCTCATGCCCTCCAAAAAATCTAAAGTGCCAAATGGAACCTCGCCTACTGCACAAAGTCAAATGAGTCAATAGTTTTCACCAAATCATCTAGATTCGGAAATGATGGAATCATTCAAGATCAAATCTAACATACAATTTCCTGAGTTGTCGAAAAGCCTCTCTTCATCCATGCATTTCTCCACTACGAACAAATGTTCAATCAATGACATTTAAACATTCACAAAAACATGATGATCTTATGGATCATGAAGAAATTTTTGATTCTGATGACTGGAAGGAACCCACAAACCCAGCCAAAATGATAAAGCTTTCAAGTACGGTTACACCCATATCTACAAAGAACAGTTTTGAACCACTGAGCCAAAATGAAAATGTCAATACAAATGAAAATCATGCTCCATCAAAACAGTCAACCTCCAACAAGCACAAACCACCACCATTATACGTATATGGCATACAAGATAAATTTCAATTTTTACGCTCTCTCGCTGCTACATGTCAGATGAAACCTATTATTATGAGATTTCGGAAACTAAAGACCTATTGCATTCAACAAAACAAACAATTTGCTACAGAAATTGCCAAAAATAAAGACAGACCATTTAAGGCTGCAATCAGAAAACTACCTATTGACACACCCATAAAGGACATTTACGATGACCTTCAAGAGCTTCAGTATCCAGTACAAGAAGTTGCTCAAATGTTTGGAAGAGATATGGATACTCGCGAAAAAATACCTCTCCCTCTGTTCCTAGTTACACTAACTAAGAGACCGAATATTCATGAAATCCGGTAAATTATCGTGGATGCACTGTACTAAAAAGAGCACTAGAACAAAGACGAAACATCAAAACAAAGAAAGCCTCTCCACAGACTCCGAAATCATCCTCAAACACAACCCTAAATACAGCTAGAACACTGTATGCAACTACTGGAGCATCAAAGAAACAGTCATTGACTCATTCAAAAACCTCAACTACTTCTGCTTGTTCAAAACCTGCTTAAGAACATTCAAACTCCATAAATTCTACTACCAAATCTCAAACTTCAACCTCAAACTCACCCACCTCCTCGTCAGGATTAGGATATAGTATCATAGATATATTCTTGGCATTCAAGGAAATCCCCCAAGGTCACCCAAGACCTGACACATGTTCTACTCCGGATACAACAAGGACTGGGTAGAATTCAAGCAACCCTTGATGATGGAGCAGAATAAACAGCGTCTCACAAAACACCTACGTCTCTCATTCTGGAGCGCAGATGGAGTCTATGACCAATGTCTAGAACTCAAACATTTCCTTCGTGAAAAAAGAATAGACACACTTTTGCTCAACGAAAGCCATCTCAAACCAGATCATCATTTTAGACTTTCAAATTATACAATCTACCGTACCGATAGACCTGGATTCAAAGGTGGAACAGCAATAATCTTCAAAAACCATCTACCAGTGCAACAAATAAATTTCTCACCATTGCAAACAATTGAAGCTACCGGAATCAGTCTCCGGAATGAGCTCCGAACCTACCAATTATTCTCATAGCAGTGTACAAATCACCTGATATTCCACTAAATTCTACAGGTATCAGAGGTTTAAATGCACTAGGAAATCATGTTCTATTAGTTGACGATTTGAATTGTAAACACCAACACTGGAACTCCCGCATACGCAATCAATCTGGATCGATTATATACAAAGCCTTACCCACCTTAGATGTTTACCCAGTCTCCACGAAGGAACCAACATTTTTTCCACGAAGAGGCGGACGCCCTGACATACTTAAAATAGCTCTGATTAAAGGTATAACTATTACAGAAGTTCCTCAAGCATTCCAAGCTTTAGAATCTGATCATATTACAGTATGTCTAACATCCATCACCTGCATGCTCCAGATGCAAGAGCTTTACAACACCTCCACAAAACTGATTGAAACAATTTTCATCAAAACTTAGCTCATACAACAAACCCTAAAATAAAAATCAATAGCGCTGGTGACATTGAAACCACCGTTGACCTCATCACAGCAAACATCCAATCAGCACTACCACTCAATACTACTATATTCTCAGCCCCTTCTCACTCCGGCACTAATTTCACTCCAGAGGATCTACGAACTCATGAACTAATATCTATTAAAAAAATGGGTCCGCAGTAAATGGCAAAAAACTAAACTACCAGTATACAAATCTTTGTGGAACCAACTGAAACGACGGGTCCAAAAACGTCTTCAACGATTCATTACACATCACTGGTCAACAAAGATTCAAGAACTAAACCATCCTAACTATGAATTTCGAACATTAGCCAAAGCATTAATCAAACAAGATTCAGCAAACTCAAACCGAGAGGACTAGCATACAATCCAGAAGATAAAGCAGACGTTTTTGCCGAACAATTACGAACACAATTTAGTTCAATTCCGGCCCCCTGCGATGAAGAAACCATCCGCATAGTCAACCAACATCTTCATTCTGCCAATTACAACTCACCATTCGCACCAGAGTGATTCGCACTCCTAGGGAGCTGCAGAAGGTAATTAAAAAAATACGGGGCCGAAGTGCTGCTGGACCAGATGGAATTCCTGCTCTCAACCTCAAGCACATTACCCGCAAAATGCTTGTATTCCTAACAAGATTGTTCAACGCCATATTACAACATAGTCACTATCCCTCATAGTGGAAAACTGCTAAAGTCATTATGATCCCCACATCAGACAAAGATCATATTTTTCCACAAAATCACAGACCAATCAGTCTTCTTTCAGTAATAAGCAAGCTCTTTGAACGCCTCCTCAAATCAAGATTATTTAGACACATACAAGGACAAACTTTTCCCATATCATCAATTTGGTTTTCGGCCACAGTTGAACACTGAAGCACAGCTGGTTCGTAAGGTAGAAGAACTAACTTTACAATTCAATCGAAAAGGACATACTTTCGGCATTTTTCTAGATACAGCAAATTAAGCTTTCACAAAGCTTGGCACAAGGGACTATATAAACTGTATCTTTTTGGATTTCACCATCAATACTTACGTATTCTGAAATCATATCTCCAGGACCGCTCCTTCTACGTTTCGCATAAAAAAAAATCTCCAATTCGTATCCGATTACTTCTGGTGTACCACAAGGCTCTATATTGGCTCCTGTACTGTACAACCTTTACACAGCTGACATATCAACACACTCTTATTGCGACTTTTGGCTGTAATGATACAGCCATCTTCTCCTCATCTCATCAAGTTCGATTCGCCCTTCGATACGTTCAGCAACACCTGAACCTCATAGAAGGTTGGACTACAAAATGGCGCCTAAAACGCAATGCAGATAAAACAACTGTGCTCCATTTTACAAAAAGAAGAACTGCACCACCACACACATTAACAATATTTGGAACCCAGCTACCATACAGTCCTAGTGCCACTTATCTAGGAGTTTATTTGGATAGAAGACTCACTTTCCAAAATCATCTCAGAAACATCACCTCTAAAGCAATGCAACGCACTGGCGCACTGTATCCCTTATTAAAAAAATGATAACGGACTCTCACTCAAAGGTCGTTTACACGTATATCAAATGACGATCCGACTTAAATTAACGTATGCAGCGCCAGTCTAGAATCATGCTGCCAAATCACACCATCTTTTGTTACAAAATAGAACTGCTAGATGCATCACAGGACATTCACGAGACACCAGTATTCCACAGCTTCATGAAGACCTGGACATACCCATGCTTCAAGATGTAATAGATTCACACTACAGATCATTCTGGTACCGAATGTAACAATCTCCGCATGAAATTCTCCAAAAGCTTGGCACAGTTCAACGCCCCAGACATAGTCACCAGATGCCTCACCCCACCTAAAATCCATTCTTCACCTCACATAATTTTCTTGTAGTAATTATTAACATCTAGCCTATTTATTTTTAACATCTTGCCTCGCTTTAAACAACCAACACACTTGATTTGCAAATAATCAGATTCATTGGGATAGCGAGAGTTGCTTCCCAAAATATCATATACGTTCTTGCAATTTAATCAATAAATCATATGATATTGAAGGCATGGGCTCCTTAAGAGCTCGAAACTTCTGAAATTTAAAACCGTCATGATCCTTCTCCTCCGGGTTGAGGTACTCACTTCATCCTGATATATTTGAATATCCTTAGTGTTATTTACAGAACGACGTTATAACACATATAGTTCAAGAGGTGTAGAAAATATGCTATGATTTAGTTATGACATTGCGCACTTATCCAAGCTGATAAACCTAAAATATTTACGACCGGTAAGATAAAAGCGAAGTTTGAAATGAACAACCGGTTACAATAATCTAAAAGGAAAGACTGTACCGTTTATATATTATAAAAGGAGAAATTATGCATTATTACTTTTCCTTGTTAGACAGGAACATTTAGTATTAAATTGCAAGAAATCGGATAGTATAATACCTGCCATCTGACCTCCCCAAAAAGCAGTCACTATACCACCCTTGTGGATTCCGGCTAGAAGCACCGAAAATGGAATTGTATACATTAAGGATATTTATATTATTCTTATAATATCGCTACACTGTAATAATGTAGAATAATTAGCTAATAGTCCCAAAAGTAGTTCTCGATAGAGACAGATGTACAGAATGGAAAATTCAACTCAAAAGTAAACAACTATGGTGACCTTTCTTACATGCATTTTTACTAATCTTTACATTCAACAGTAGAGCACCTAAACATACAGCATGCAACTGTCAGTTTTGCATAGTCTCAGATTTGAGTTCTGAAAACGAGTCAGCTATTTATGCGTATAGAGGAAGAAGAGGGAATGTGCATGAAAAGGAATATCTCTTAAAGGTTATTTTACAGTCCAAATCTTCCATTTATTACTATGCATTTTATATTCGAAAAACCGCTATAGCTTGATGACAATAATTGGCACAAAAATCACACTAATTGACGTGATTATCCTGTCGCATTAATTGAAAACAAAAGGGATATAATGATTTTCTACCTATTTCTATACCTTTGAAAGTAAAAACATAATTGATACTGTAACGCTTTCTACTAGTGTAAGAGCTTTTATGAACTTCGATTAATCACGCCATGGTCAGCTAGCTATAGATCCAACTCTCTAACGCTGGGATCAACGTCTCTAGTAACTAGCCCAGGAAATAAAGCATTGATGTCGGGAATAATCAGGAGAAAATCGAATTTTGGTCAGCTGTTACATGATTACTAGAGGTGCATTTTCCCAAAAGACCCCGCCGCTCCCCCTAGTGTTTCCCCTAATCCACCAGAAATACAAATTTACAGGCTTTCAGAAATTATATTATATATCCGTAACCAATAGATATAGTGATATGATACTTTTTGTTATAATTAATAGATGGCAGGCTACAACAATGGTTATCATGCATGTTACGCAATTGCTAGACGTTTTACCGTAATATAGATCCAAAGCGAAAAATAAGAATATTTTGCTTTCAATATTTACACTTTTTACGGTTTGTTTTAAACTCACAATATCAAAAACCTGTTCGAAATAAAAAAGTTTTTGTCTTTTCATAAGCTTTAAAATGATGTGTATATCAATATCGTTGAACCATTACTGTGTTAGCTATTGAGGTAGCAATGACACGCAGCAACGCGCGAACATTGCTTTTCCTTCTCTGTGTGCCCTATCCACGTTAGGCAGTTGTGAGCTGTCGACGATTATGACGATATGTTTTTCCTGTGTAGCGGTAAGTAAAATAGGTGATGAATTGATAGAGTTTCTTGACGGTCTTTTGATGTGATATAATATGAACCCAGAGAGCACGCCAGCTTGCAACAAGGTTATATCAAGTCACAATTGCTATATGGATAGTGAACAAATAGAAAGAATATAGGTATATCAATTGTAAGATATTTCTGTACTCTGCAAGAGAAAATTGAACCTCATAGAATTTATTACGATAAGGTTAGTCATATTTCTATTATTTGGAAATTACATTTTAGTTGGTAATTTCAGTTTTTAGTAAAACTTACTTTTGAAGATGTGGTAATTTCAATTGAATATTGCAGATTATGTTTATTATGTTTGTCAGAGCGTAGTAATCCGTTATCATTTTAAAGAATCTTTTCAGCATCTTGTGAAAATTTACGTAGCGGAATTAATGTATTAAACTTAACAAATTACGTATTTATTAGAAATACAATAAAAGAAGAATGGTTAATTTTGATTTATCGTGCTCTTAGTGGGAAATATCTTGAACGAGAAATTGTAATCGTGAAAAGAGAATTATGGACATTATTGAGATTAGTGTGAAATCAAAAGATGCACTGCACGAAAAGTTGGAAGGAGAAGGTACTATTCGGGTTCACAGCGCATCTCATCTTTCAACATCTTCAATTTTTTAAAGGATTTCAGAAGCAACGTTCGATTTAAAAAGAAATAGTTTCATTTGTGGAAAAGAATTTACTATTAAAACTGCATGAAAGCACAAGAAGTGTTTTCACATGGCTCTTATCTTAAAAATAAGAGAAAGTTTTATGTGACTTACAAAATGTTGAGCGGGGAGAAAGGGTAAGGTCTAGGCTTCTTATTGTGAGTAATCTTGTGGTACCAGAAGTACAGTGCCATGGAAACAGTACCAGCGATTTCTTAAGAATTAAACCGGTTGGAGAACTCGCGGCTTGACTAAAATAGAAACAGAGAAATTCATTTTGAATGTTATGTGAGTTCATATAAAACAGTGACGAATTAGAGTACATTTTGAATGAATTAAAATATATTATTACACTTGTGTCTATTCAGAAGGATGACTGTCATATACAGACAAACATCTTTAAAAACATTTTAAGGATCGGATAATTGTTTCAAATGTTTCTGTAAGGAAACATGTTCTCTGCTTATTGGAAACGGCTCATAAAATCATATATCACTGATATAACGACATGAAAACTGACCCTCCATGGACGGTTAAAGATAGTATTAGATGTAGCCAACATCATAAGAGAAGACAAACAGATGATGGCTTATGACTGAATATACACCCAGATTTCATTAAGAGCAGGTCTGACGAGCAAAACCTCATTGTCGGTCTTTATGGAGAGTGTAACGACAAAGAAGAATGCTTCTGAATCACAGAAAGTTAACACGAAGTGCATTGTGATAAACCATGCTATAATAGCAGCTGTGAGACCAAGATTATTCCTGTCACCCATGCAAACAAGTCTAGTATTAACCCTTCACCGATTATATGGATCAAAATATCTATTCAATCTATTACCGTGCATTGGAGTCTGCGCATCATACCATGAAACTTATGTTTACATGACCTCTCTCAGCAATGCAGTACTATCAAATATTAATAGTGAAAGTTTTCTTCAGCGTATGTTTGGCAACACAGATATAAATATCCGCCCGATGCATAATTTAAATACGTTCCATTCTATGGAAGGGATCAAATGTGTTACACCTAGTACCCGTATTAACATTCAGATAAAGTTTCAACGAATTCAGAGTGGTTCTTTCAATCCTGAAGGTATCAGCCTGTGTTAGTACCCAAAGAAAAGTGGTGGGAGTGGCCTTAATAACGTGCTTGAGGATTTCAATGAACTCAAAAAGAGTTTCGGTACTCTCAAGAAGAGTTCACTTGAGTGGTGTACTTCTTAGCGGAGAGACGTGTGTTGGTGTCGCTCCTGTTTGAACGGCTGTTTATGTGGTAGAAACGGACTGGACATGGAAAGCAAGTAAGTGAACTTTTTCCATATAAGTGTGACATAAACTAGCTCAAGCACCAACTTCCCCCGATTTTTTGGAGGGGAGTTATTGAGTGGCGAAGTTATACACGTAAATCTTATAGAACCGCAAAAAAAAAGCCACGTTTAAGCCAACACGTACGTACTATAAAATGAAAAATCATTAGTCAGCATTTCAAAAATAAACCGGAAGAACGAACAAACTAAAAGAAATAAAAAAAAAACTAAACGGAATATAACTTAGCGGTAGGCAACCAACCACGCATTTGAGTTTGGTTGGTTGCATAACGATCGGGCAAACTTGGTAACCCAAGCGACATAAAGTGAACAGAACAGTATCTTAAATTTTATCGTGTTCAAGGAGGCATCGGGCGCTGCGGCCTCCTGGGTCTCGTGCTCTCTGAACTGCGTCTCCGGGAATGTTGTTGCTGACACTCACAATAGTAAGTATTAGGAAAGGACCCAGTGCGTGTACGGTTACGAATCTGTGAACTCGGATATGACAGATAGATCAAAAAGAAGGCTGTCGACGGGAGCCATAATGGAATACACGGACATAAATAAATCCGGAATGAAGAAGCTCGAAACCGAGTGGAGAAACTTTCGAAATTCGGACGGGAAGGAAATATCAGCAACTAATCCATATAAGCTGAAGTGGTCAGAAAAGATTAAAAAAAAAAGAAATAAATGCAAATAAATCAAGATCATCCAAAGAGGACAAAGAACTGGAGGACAAGATAGTAGCAGAAGTAAATGCCGAATGGGAAGAGGCAAATAAGGCATCAGAAACTTCGATGGAGTTAAGAAGGGTAAGGAAATTGAGCCTGTCCCGTGGGGAGGCGATGGACGTCCAAGAGATTGGAACACCAACTATGACAGAAGACCCAGAAACAAGAAAGAAGAGAGTAAGAACACCGGAGGAAGAAGAAGCGAGCAAAAGACACAAGGATCAGGAACAAACAACAGAGTTAAGGATACGCGTTGCTTACCTGGAAGGAAAGATAGAAGAACTTGAGAGAAACAACAACAAACTTAGCAAAGAAAATGACAGATTAAGAGGAGAGGAACTTAAATTGGTGAGGTGGCAAACTAAAGTGGAGGAGAGAGAGAATGAGATCGAAAATCTGGAAAGGAAACTGAAGGAAGAGAAACAACAGGCTATCGACGGAGCCATTAGGATCAAGGAAGTAGAAATTATTAGTCAACAAAATGAACATAGAAGATTGGATGTAGAAGAAAAAATAACTCAATTGGAGGAAGAAATAAAAAAATTGTACAGAGAGAATGGAAGCCTCAAGAATGAAACAACAAAAACAACAGCAGCGGTCGTACCAACGTTTGCGGACATGCTGAAGAAGAGAGAAGAACTGCCGGAGAAAACAAAAATTATAGAAGCCAACAAAAGACAACCAAAACCTACCATACTAATAAAACCGAAGGATGGTGAATCGATAAAAGACATAAGAATGAGGCTAACAAGGACTATTGGAAGAAATGATAAAATTAATTTCCAAATGGTACAAACAAGAACTGCCCTAGTATTGCAGATGGCGACCATACAAGATGAGGAGAAGCTGATTAACCACCCGGGAATTGGCAGAAGCTTCGAATCAATAAGTAGAGTGGAAAAGAAGAATCCGCTGATGATCGTCTACGGAATCCCAGTGGAACTACAAGAGAAAGAGGTATTAGAAGAACTAATAGAGAGGAACTTACCAGAGATAACGGAAGAACAGAAGCAATTGATAAAAACAAGATTCAAAACGGGACCGAGGGACAGGGACAGATACCACTTGGTAATCGAGGTCCCTCGATCGGTGAGGGAAATCCTACTCCGCAGACCAAAAATATACATTGGATATGAAGCTACAAATGTCAAGGACTACTTAGTAGTCACGGTTTGTATGAAGTGTAAAGATTACGGGCATATCGCGCGGAACTGCAGAGATGATGAAAGATGCGGCCATTGTGGCGAAAAGGGCCATAAAAAACTAGAATGTCCGGACAAAAACAAAAATAAAGTATGTATACCATGTCATAAAAAAGGGAAGAAGTGCGGGGTAAAAACACAACAGGAGTGTCCTCAATATAAGATGCAACTCCAACGCACAATAGAAAAGTTCGATTATGGACCCTAACCAAACATCAGCGGAAGGAGAGGAGAAAAAACACAAAAGAAGAAACCCCCCGTGCAGACAGAAAAGAAGTACAGAAAGATTGGCAGAATTTAACAACAATAAGAAAATAGATATTTTTAACAATTGGATTATAAATAGTAACGCTATTGATACGGACAAATACTTAAAAGAAAAATTAGGACATATTCACCTAGATGATAGAAACCAATTAGTTTTGCACTTTGTAAACCCGGAACTAGCAACTTTCCCGAGAGGGTTCGCCCAGGTGGTTGCCCTGTCACATGACGGCTTTGACCTGGATGAGTACGAGAGGGAGGAGATCGAAGTTAGAGATAAACAGTTTTTGGAAATCTTTTTTAGTGAAAACAGATATGGTTGCAGAGTACTGCATATTAAGTCTTCGAAGCAAAACTTTCTCGCGGACCTAGATCTTCTTATGGATCTGCTGTCAACAATGCAAGGATCAAAAAGAAAGAAGATAACAATCCCAGTCATAGGAATGGGCCTTTGGAAAGCTACCCCAAAGGAAGTCTTAAAGATTATGAAGAGGTGGGAAAACAAAATCCAAAACATCGGATTCGAGATGGTAATAAATGACCAATTACTCTTTGAGACAATAAAAGGTAATTTGGAAGACATCGGAAATCTAGAAGAACAAAATCAAATAAACAAGGAAAATATAGTGGAAAACAGAAACGAGGGTAGAACAGAGGAAAAACAGGAACAGACAGCGGATTCGAATGACGACTCGGGAGAAAGCGAGGAGGACAAGCAGACTATACCCGAACAGGAAAGGACTTACAGGAAGAAGAAGAGCTGGAAATCCTGGATCCCGAGGTTTTACAAAAGAATAGGTAAAGTAAAGGAGTATAGGAGCGATGCTGCAGTCGTAGAAATACCGAAAAAGGAAACATTAGACGGAATAGACACTACTCAGAACATGCCTGACCTAGAGGAGATAGACCTGACGGACCAAGAAACAAAGATGATTGCATCTCACCCCAGAAGTCTGTACACCACCCTGCAACTGGACTATAACCTGTCGAGACTTGAGGAGACCAACACACTGACGGCTGCACTGAGAGTCATTATAAGGAACATACACCCACAAGGGAAAAGCATCACCTTCCCGATAATTGAAGAGGTAGACAGAATTAATCTAAAATCAGATGGAATTACTTCGGACCCAGGCGACCTGCTCAAGCTGGTAGACAAGGTTTTTGAAAGAAGAAATGAGACTTTTCGACTGAACAGCGTCTATAGACAGTTTGTCATGGCATATGGTCGGATAGCCTTCAATCCAGCAGAAAAGTTTCCTGCATGCTACGTTTACACTAGACAACCATAAACCATGATTAATATCATCCAGCTCAACGCGGATAGATCTAAACTAGCATGCGCTGAGCTGAGACACCTATGTGAAGAGGAGAACGTGGACGTAGCATGCCTACAGGAACCGTACACAAGAAAGGGAAAACTACAGGGATTTCCGGTAGATGTCGTGGCGGTGCTGCCGAGGGAGGAGAATCCTATGGTTGCAACGCTGATATTCAATAAGAATATAGAAACCCTAGAGCATGCCCAATACTCGGACAGGTGGGTCCAGTGTCTAGAGATAACTACTAAAAAGAGAAAGTTGTTAGTGGTCAATATTTACTGTCAGTTCTCTCTTCCGACCGAGATGTTTGTAATGAGACTGGAGAATATTCTGAATGCTTTTAATAATAGAGATATACTGATTTTGGGGGATCTGAATGCAAAGTCACCGCTGTGGCACTGCCCCGGATCTGACGGTAATGGAGAAATGTTCGAAGAGATGATCCAACAGTTTAACCTAAACATCCACAATAGAGAAGGACAACCGCCGACATTTAGGGGCAGGGCTGGGGCGGAGTCAAACATCGATGTAACCTTGTCCGGGGGAAACGTGTATAATAACTTAACGGATTGGAGAGTCGTGGAAGATGCAACAACGAGTGCCCATAACGCCATCGGATTTAACATAAATCTAAAACAACAAGATCGTGAAGAGGATGAAGAAGACAAAACGGCATTTAAATATAATGTAAACAAAATAAACTGGAAAAAATTTAATAACAAACTACACTTACCACAGATTGACATAAACTGTAATATTCATAACTTGACGGAGGAACTAGAGCTGGTCACAAAGAAAGCAATCGAAGAAGCCATCCCAAATAAAAAAGGTGGAACTAAAAAGAAGAAAACGTATTGGACAGCGGCATTAGATAAACTAAAAAGAAAAACAAAAGCAGCTAGAAGAAGTTACAGAGCGGCTGGAGACCACGAGTTGAGGCAAAGCAGACTAAACAAGTATAGGGAAATCAAACAACAATTCGAGAAAGAGCTACGCGAACACAAAAAAAGAACCTGGAACAAATTCGTAGAGGATAATCTTAGTCTAGACCCATGGGGAACACCCTACAAGATTGTGATGAGTAAAATAAAGACGAGGGGCACCCTAAACACCTTGAAAAACGATAATGGGCAGTTTACCACCAACTGGAAGGATACTACAGAGTTACTCTTAGCAAAATTGTTCCCCGATGATTTAGAAAATGAGGATAATGAGCAGAATACACTCACGAGGGAAGCATCCATGACCTATAACCCCGAGCGAGAGGAAGAAAATAATGAAGAGCTCAACGTTACAAACTGGGACGTTGAACAAGCCATAAAAAGTCTTAAAAATGGAAAGGCCCCAGGCCCAGATGATATAAAGAGCGAAATCTATAAAGAAAACAAAGATATCTGGACTCCATACCTCGTAAGGCTTTTTCGCGAATGCTTAGAACAAGGAATCTTCCCAAACACGTGGAAGAAGGCAAAGCTGGTTATACTCCTGAAAGGCGAGGATAAGGATAGAACAAACCCTAAGTCATATAGACCTATCTGCCTCCTAAACGTCGTAAGTAAAATATTCGAAAAAGTAATCGCAGCGAAGATAAATAATAAAAGGCCAAATATTAATGAATGCAATTTACAATTTGGTTTTAGGAAAAATAAATCTACTGAAGACGCCATCAACGAGCTCTGTAACAAAATTCAGCAACTTAATAATGACGATTGTAAATATACTATAGGAATATTCTTTGACATAGCGGGGGCGTTCGACAACCTATGGTGGCCAGCTCTAATGAGAGAGATAAAAAAACTAAAAATTCACACAAAAATTTGGAAAGTGATTAAAGACTATTTTTGTAATAGAAGAATAGAAGTGAGTACGGCCGATGGAGTTGTGGGCAAAAGACCAACAAGAGGATGTCCTCAGGGGTCGGTTCTGGGGCCGATCTTCTGGGACCTAACCTTCCAGCCATGTCTCGAGATGCTTAATGAACTACAAGAGGTGGAACGGGTGGTAGGGTTTGCGGACGACCTGGCGGTGGTAATAAAAGGAAACAGCAGATTGGAGATAGAAAGGAAATCTAACGCCGTCACAAGAGAAATGGCGTCATGGTGCAGTAATAATAAATTAACAGTCTCAGCAGAGAAAACAAAATTTGTACTATTTAAAGGAAAACTTAATCTTAACAGAGGACCTATAATCAAAATTAATAATAAAACAATTAAGAGAGTACAAACTTTTAAATATTTAGGAATAACACTTGACGAAAAGTTAAACTTCAGAAAACACACCGAATTGATATCAAGCAAAGCAATCAAAATCGCACATAAACTAGTAAACATTGCGACAAAAGAACTAAGGATACCGATAAAAATTGTTAAGCTGTACCATGACGTCATCATAAGATCTTTAGTCGGATACGCCGCCAGTGTCTGGAGCCACCGGATGGACGATGTCAGACAAAGTCAAACAATAAACCGTGCTCAAAGGCAACTTCTGATAAGACTCACAGGAGCATACAGAACAACGCCGGTGGAGGCACTCCAGGTGGCTGCAGCGACCATGCCGTTGCACCTACAAGTCAAAAAGCTAGGTGCTATGTATTGGATCAAAAAGAAGAATAACGAGAAAGTCACTAGGATACTACATGCTCCTGTGGACAACAAGCAGGATGTGCAGGAAATACTAATCAATGCATGGCAGCATCTATGGCAAGAATGCCCGAAAGCTAGAAGATTATATAGTATAATACCGTACGTGGTTGGCAGGATGGAGCTCGACGTGGAGATTACGGGAGGTCTGTTACACTTCCTCACGGGACATGGCCCATTCAGGCAGAAACTGAAGGATATGAATATAGTGGAGGATAACCTGTGTCGCGCCTGTGGGTCGGTCGCTACCCCGGAACACGTAATGCTAAAATGCGAAGAAACAGAAAACCTGGTTGGCGAACAAAGAACTCTCCTGGAGGATATAGAAATCGCTGAGGTTCTGAGAACACCAGAACTGGCGATTGTTCTCCAGGAGATAACCCAAAAAGTAACAGAGTATCACAGAAGGAAATTTATATCCGGAGGCGACCGAGGCCGGGCGCGGCGAAGACCAGAGGCTGACCAATAGAAAACAGATTAGGGAGCTGATACCGCATGGAGGGAAACGTGACGCGGACCTCGCGGGCGAGGCGAGTTTGCGCGGCCGGTTCGACGAGCGTGAGCTTCGCTATCAGCAGGCGGTATGGAACAATCCGGGTACTAGAACAATCCGAAACTGAAATACATAACGCAAACTAAACCTATAACAAAACTCCATTAAAAAGAGAGAAAAGTTAAAATAATAACTAAATCAACAATAGTGCACAAAATCAAGATCAGTGACAGTGCGTAATAGTGAGCGAGTGTGTGACCGCTGGAAACCAGCGGTGTCCTGGTGGGTGCCTTGCTGCAGGAATCCGGCAGCAAGAGACGCTCAAGTAGTAGTGTGCGTGTGTGTGAGTGGTGACGGGAGGCCAAATATAATAGAAGATTAAAACAAGAAAGCGAAAAAATATAAAAAATAAATAAAACAGAAACTAAATGTGAGTGACCTGGAATCCGGGACACAAACATTCAAGCATTTTCAAATATATTAGCCTATAAGTGTTGTGTGTGTGATGTGATGGTGACTTGAGGAACAAGACAAACTTCGTAAGTAAAGGAGGAAGGGAACCAGAAATGGAAAAACAGAACGGATCAGCAAAAACTTTGTGAGAAAATTCCAGTAATACTTACGTTGCAGTCCAGCTTCATTTCCCTCCCCCTTTTTCTTATCGTTTCAGAAAAAGAAGAGGAAGCCATCTTGAGTCGACGTCTATGTTGTGCTGTCCTTGTGTGTATGTGTGTTGTTCTATATGTTAAATGTTTTCTGTATAAAATTGCAAATAAAAGATAATGGTAGGGCATCCCCCCAAGAAAAAAATTCCAAAATTAGGAATAAAGACCAGGAGAACATTCTGGACGCCTGGTCCAAAGTCCGTCCCGCACCACCCGAGGTCAAAACTGAGGGAACAAAGGAGCTTCTCGGACTGTCGGAACACCGGCAATCCGAGAATCTCTAGGGACTGCCTGTCCCAAAATGGGAAGAGCGAACAATTTCTTGTGCTGCACGCCCTTGGAAGTGCACAACCCATTTTGTGCAAAGAATGCATAGAGACAGGGGTGGAAGGTGGGTCCCAAAATGAAATAAAAAAAATGAAAAAAACTCTCAAGAAGCAACTCACTATATACATATTTACTCCTTTAATTTGATGCAGCTTGCAGGATTAAACAAGCAATATGGATGGAATTGCTTCATGAAAAATCTTGTTAGTAACTATAAAAAACAGTGAATCGTTGTGCATAATTCCAGTATAATTTATAAATGTGCATCCTAGTACTATTTTCACGCCATTGTGTTTGACAGCAGATCAAAGTACAAAACTCAGCTAGTCATCATCATCACATTTGATCCGCAAGTGTTCAATTGAATTGGATTGAGGCATCTATGGCTTCGACTGGAATAGGGTAGGAGCATAGGATGAACTGTGAATCCGAATAGTTCTTTCTCCTTCCAACTTTTCATGCAGTCCATCGTTTCGTTTCGAATTTACCTCAATAATTTCCGTAATTCTCTTTTCACGATTACAGTATATCTTTCAAGTTATATCACACCAAGAGCACACAATAAATCAAAACCAACCATTCTTCTTTTATTGTATTTCTAATAAATAAGTAATTTGTGATGTTTAATGCATTCATTCCGCTACGTAAATTTTCACAAGATCCTGACAGTGTCTTTACAACAGTAATCGATTACCATGTTCTGTTAGAAGATAATAAATATAACCTAAAGCATTCAATTGACAATACAACATCATCAAAGGTAAGTTTTAATAAAATTTAAAATTACCAACTAAATTTAATTTCCAACTAATAGAAATATGACTAACCTTATCATAGTAGATTCTCTGAGGGTTTGTTTGCCTTTCATGAACAAAGAAATAGCTTAAAATTCATAATACCTTCTTCTATTTCATTACTCATATAAGAATTTCGACCTGACTCAAAAGTTAAACAAGCTTACTTTGACAAGTGGAATGAGGACTTGTTGCACGTTTAGCAATTTAAGCCAAAAGGTTTAAACAACGTTGCATGAAGCACTCTAGTTTACTGAAATCAAGATTGAGGTATCCTTGTAAGGACAGAAAGGATAATAAATTGTACTTCTTACAAAAATAAAAAAAGTTGTTCTGGATAGAAATCGAACCGAGGGTCATTGACACACCAATCCGATGGTGTAGCCACTAGACCACAGAATCACACACACGATTGCGAATTCGAAGCATTGTTTATACTTAGTCCATCAGATCACAAGTAATCAGATAGTAGGCACCTCTATTAATTGGCGAAGATTAGACAACGTCGAAATAGGACTGCCACGTGATGAAACTTCAGTGCACTGAGACCACAGTGAAAGCGCAACGAAAAGAAAATAATTAAAGTTTGACAAGATTCCTCGCATAGTTGCTGGTTGCAACAAGCTTGAATTAGCTTAGTTATAACTACCAAGCTATTTCTTTACTTTTTATCAACAAGTTTATTTCATGCTTGTATATTAAGTTCAACACAATATCAAGCTTAACATGCTCGAAGCAAGTAACTGACAACCTTGTTGCAAACTGCCATGCTATCTGGGTACGTAGTATATCATATAAAAAGGCCGTCAGAAACACTACCAATTCATCACCTATTTCACTTACAGCTGCACAGCAAAGACAGATTGTCATAATCGTCGAGAGCTCACAACTACCTGATGTGAATAGGGCACACATAGAAGGAAGAGCATTGTTCGCGCGCTGTTGCGCGTCATTGATACCTCAATAGCTAACACAGTAATTGTTCAACCATATTGATATATACATCATTTTAAAGCTTATGAAATAGACAACAACTTTTATTTTGAACAGGTTTTTGATATTGTGAGTTTAAAACAAGCTACGCCATAAAAAGTGTAAATATTGAAAACAAAATATCCTTATATTTCGTTTGGATCTAAATTACGGCAAAACGACTAGCAATAGCGCAATCCACATGATATCAATTTTTGTAGTCTGTTATCTATGAATTATAACAAGGAAAGAATCGTATCGCTATGTCTATTGGTTATGGAGATATAATACAATTTCTGAAAGACTATAAATATGTATTTCTGGGGGATTGGGGGAGAAGCACAAGGGGAGGGGCGGGGAAAAGCACCTCTAGTAATGATGTAACAACTGTCCAAAATTCAGCTTTCTCTTAATTATTCCCGACATTTGCCTCTTCTTTTTCCTTTATTTCCTGGGCTAAACGGGCTTATTATCAACCATACTAAACTATTTCAAAGGTTTTGTCACTCAAATCAGAAACCAAAGTCTCCTACTCACTATGCAATACTGGAATTATTTATTTCTAAATGGTATGCAAATTAACATGAGAATGCATGAATTTCCAAAAGGAACATGTCCATATGAAAGTAATAAAGAGACTTCATGGAACATTGAATGTCTCTCAAACTAAATTGCATTATTTGGTAGGTACCCTTTAAATTCTTCTTCAACCAATCAGGGAACGTGTGGATCAAAATATTAATCAACATATCTTATTACCATTCACATTCCTCAACTACTCACCGCTCAAATTCACTAAATTATCATATTCTGCGAAGTAACCAATGTACCCACAGAGCAGCATAGGGACTCAAAGAGGCAGGACCTATGTCACTGCGTTCTCCACGAATCGAGGGCATAACTAAAAAGAGTAAACAAAAAATGCAAATATTGTAGAGATTTCACGAAAAGGGTAACTTAAAACAGTGAAGAATAGGTTTCCCCATATAAATAAAGAATCCAGAGTAATAATTTGACTCAAATTCAATGTAATAGATCGAAAGATAGAGATCACAGCCAAATAAGGTCGCTTTAGGGGCCAAAAAATTCGCAGATAGGATTTAGGCTGTAAAAACGTCTATAGTTAGGTAAACCTAAATAACGTTCACTAATATTAAATAAACAATTCAAAGGTCGCTTTTAGGGCCAAAAGAATATACATTTACCAAGCTTAATTAGGGATAAATAAAACTTACATAAGCCATATCCTTTCCTATTCCCATCCCATTTTCCATTTCAAACTAAGGATATGACAGGAAATAGAAGGAAGTCAGGAAGCAGAGCTAGCAGCAAATCACCAGAGAAATCAAGGAGAACAAACGAGGCTGGCATAGGAATCAAAAATGGTACAAAGAATGTCAATGGTAGAGGAAGAAGAGGAAAATTCATCAATGGGAGGATGCAGCACTTCTACAGGGTTGACTCCCTCTAGAGATGAGTCCATATATAATAAGCCAAATTACCAATTTCCATCCTCATCCTCTTCACCTAAGTCGCCTTTGAACCTATCCACACTAGATATTCCAGTCAAAATCACTAAAGAACCTAAAGGTACAGATTTTCTGAATAAAAATGATAGCAATATAAAAGACAATGCAAAGGAACAAACAAGGTTAAACATTCAAACACCAAACACAACAAACAAAGGAAAGATAGACACGAAGTTGCAGAAAAGGACACGCGAGAAGTAAATACAGAGCCAGAAACTGCTTCATCAAATAATATAGAGTGCAATAATTTTGGAATAATACTAAGGAACATCAAAAATGATTTAAATGATCCATTCAAACTTCACAAATTAATAGTAGCTAGATTACCGAATTTGGGACTTAGGATTCATCAAGCACCAAATTTGAATGGACAAAGATTCCAATTTAAATCCAAAATAGACAAAGATAGATTTTGCGATAAGTTCAAAGCGGATGATTTTGGACCTAATGCAGAAATGATACTAACAGATAACAATAAAAACAATCCACAAAAACCCATATCAAACACTTCATTCACTTGCGTAGTCAGAGGGATACCAATTGAAACTGACACTAAAGCAATTTTAGAATACTTAAAAAGAGAGTAAACTGCCAGTAACTAATGTAACACGCATCAGAAATGACAAAGAACCACTTTTTTGATTCGGATTTTTACCAAAGATCTAACCCTGTCAGTCATCTTATCACGAATGGACTGGACTTAGAATTCTCTATATTTAAAGTTGAGGAATCACGAACTAAGGTAAGGTCAGAGTTTCACGTGCACTAAAACACCCGACAAAAATTTCTGCGGACTGCGCAAGGTTCACGGTCACATGAACAGCGGCATCGGTTTGTCCAAAAAAGACCAAAGCAAGGTCAAACTACGGCTCCCACTAGAGTCTAAAGAGCTCCACCAGACATATTCAGTTCTAAAGAGTTTCCAGATATGATACAAAACAATCAAACTGAGGAAAATATCATTGACAATAACGATACCATAGAGGCGTTGCCAACTGATAGGGTCGGACAGGAGATGGAACGAAAACTAAATGCACTTATTCAAGAACATACTTGCAGAATTACAAATTGGGTAGTATCCATTCTGGACTTAACATTACCACAAGAGGTCGTTTCCAGATTAAACACAATAATAAAAGCACCGTCGGAAGAATTCCTCAATAGACATTTGAATATCATTCAATCCATTGATGGACATATTCATATAGGACGTGAAACAATTGACAGAAGGAAAAAAAAAAAAAGAAATTTTACTTATTCAAAACAAGAAACCATATATCATGGACAATAAACAACTAAAGAAAACAAACACAGTTTTGCAAGGTATTATGAGGGTTATGTTTGTGAATATCAATGGCATTAGACAGAAGATACATGAAACAGTTCAATTGACTACAGACAAATAAATCGATATAATAGTTCTAAATGAAACCAAACTAACCAGAAATTTCAAATTGAATGTACCAGATTTTAAAAGTTTCAGAAATGATAGGAAAATTGCCAATGGAGGAACTGCTATACTTATTAATAACTAATGAATTAGAAATTCCAGAACACTTGAAAGATAAATTAACCACACCACTGGAGTAGTGTAAGCCAAGAATCTCCGAGCGCCTTCCACCAAAATTTGAACACCTGGGGGCCATTAATCTTAATTTTGACGTTTCTCACGACCTTTGGTGACCCCTACCATATGGAGCTTCCGGTCCTGAAGGGACCGACCGTGGGAAACAGCGGCCACCCCCCGACTCTTCCGGTCTGATAACGTATATATGTTGCTTATAGGGTCGTCAGTCTCCACGTAACTATGTCAAAGGCAAGTGCTACTGAAGTTGTTATTACTCCGCCAGCCGAGGAGCCCTGCAAATGCTCTCCGCGCTGGGTGGATGAAGCGTGCATATACTCGATCATTGAGGACTGGTTTCCCGACCATGCCATGCTCTGTGAAGGGTGCTTTAATAACTGTACCACTCCATGCAATCATATCTGCTTTGAACATCATGGAGGGCTATACATTTCCAAATACATCAGCTTACGAGATAAATAGACTGAATGAAGAACGTACGAAATTGATACTGAAAGATCCAGGGACTGTACAAACACTATTTCACTTGTATTTGGAGAAACATCCAGCAGGAGTTACGCTGAAGGAAAACTTTGACTGGGGCATTCGTCACATATTGAGAACGTGTCCCTGGGAAATGGTGACATTACTCCGTGCCAAGGACCGTGCTCCCCGTGAAGACCTTGTGGTGTAGTGAATTATGGCTCAGTGTTTGAATTGTAAGGGCGAATATATAGTGGACAAGTGTATTTTGAAAACTATAATTGCATATTTAAAAGAAAATCAAATTCAATGTAGTGAATGTAATTTACATAGTGTGCATGAGTGTATGTATGTATGGAACACAGGAACAGTAATCGCACAACATGTCGAAACTCATATTAATCACCCGGAGATTTTTCAAGACTATTATGAACATTTTGAGCAACAGGGTCATTTTCATATGGGGAAAAACACGCTGTTTAAAGTTTGTCATCAGTTCATAAAAGACCCAGAGTGTATTGCTCACTTAATACCGTTAATTCTTGAGCAACAAAATCCTATTGGTTCTGGTTTACTAAGCACAAGGCAGTACATTCTTGATTTTCAGGGATTCAAAATTTCGGCGAATGAATACATTATGCGTGAATTTTGTCTAGTTGCATGCGATGCAACTCTATTATTTCATTCTATGGTAAAATTACCTTGTGAACGTTATGATTTACCGGTTGGATATCAAAGACAAGTCGAATTGTTAACTCGCAATTTGCACGGGTTACAATGGGACACTACGAATGGATATACTGTATCCCACATCCGCCATATTGTTTCACAATGTTGTGAAATGGGTTCCGTCTTTTATTGCAAAGGTAGTGAAAAGATACATTATTACGGAAACTATTCCACATGGAAAACATTGTGAATGTTGAAGATCAGGGATGTCCTGCCTTACGCGCATTAAGTTTCAAACTCAATACTTCATGTTGTAATTACCACCAGCCAGTGCACGAGTATGCATGCGCACTGCGTAATTGTATGCAACTACAATTTTGGTTAAAGATACAAGCATCAAAACTGATGGATGGAATATCCACAATTCATTTGTAAAATTGTACTTGCATGATAATAAATCTATAGTACAAGGATATGGTGTTTGCTTTTTATTTCATGAAATGAAACCCAAAATAAATTAGAGGTAAAAGGTTTTTATTACAAATAAACTACTCTACTACATGGTACATAGGAAAGTTATTTACATTTTTTATTTTTTTATTTGATTTTTCTCACATAGTTGAGTACCAGATGATCATTTTGTTTTAAGTTGGTTTTATGAAATTTATTCAATACCTTTTGGTTACGAACTTTAAAGTAAATGTACACAATACAAAACAGTCCGCATAAGACAGACTGGTCATGCTGGTATTGGACACTATTTACATAATAATATTTACAGTTTCTTCGTAAGAATTTCACAATGGGTCTAGGAGGTGAATTTCCTAGACTATCAAAACAATCGCCGATTCTTTTTTCATTAATATATACGCACACCCAATGACTGCCGCCACTATTGGAAGGACTTTAATTTATTATTAATGCGGCTGGGTGTTTTCCTTGCACAGGAAGAGTACCTATGGCATATACACCGCTGAATACCGTTGAACTTAGACAATCATAAAGAATAGTCTCGATGATGTTATGAGTCCACATCTGAGTCGATAATCGGTGTTGGAATATACGTAGGACAACGCCTGGGAAGGATATAACGAGATAAGTCCAAGTATTTTAGGTATTGTAAATACGCTTTAGCTTCCCGCACTGCACATCGATACTTTTCAAACTGATGTCGTGGATGTACACACGAAGATACAGGAAAACATAAATCTATATATTTAGGACACTGGAGATCTTCTATGTTAATTACAGGCCGGCCAAGAAGGCGTTGGAGAAAATGTTGGCGTGTTTCTCCGTAGGTACACAACACTGAACTGGCCTGAGTATAAATCATTAGTATTGTTTTAAGATCGCTATAGGCCAAATCACCATCATCCCAGTGAAGTCCAATGGTATGGGTAGAGATGTAATCGTTGGTATACTTCAAGGCTATCGGTAACTCCGTAAATGGAAATGGGGGTTTGAAGATCCACGACTGCGACGTATTTTGATCGGGATCCACAATGGCAAGCTCTTTAACCACAAGATCCTGCGTCTCGCCATCTCCCTGGTCAAAGGCTGTGAACTGCACAATACTTCTTTTCATGACGTTCCACGAATGACTGAGGTAAATACAATGTTATTGCTACCTTATATAGATGTCATAGATTTGTGGTATTTTGCAAAGGTATGTTTTTAAATAGCATTATCAGTATAAATGTTGCGATCTTTATCGATCTGGATCAGGGAATCGAATTGTGCGTAGACAATACAGGTGATTGAATGTTGAAGTCGATTTGCAAATCCAATTTTCAAATTTACAGGAGAATCTTTAACAACATCCCAAGTACTATCATCAAGCGTATTGGCAGGAGACAGAATAAAAGCATATAATGTATACCCTTGAGGATAATCATCATAGGTAATGGTATGGCCAGCATTTTGATGGAAAATACCAGTGCCAGAAAACAAGGTGTAATAACTTTGAAGGTACAAACGGTCTGCAAACTTTGGAGTTAAGGGACTGGGTGGATAAAATTTAGAGCCAACTTGAATCTGAAGATGATTTAAATCAAAGTGTTCGAAATGGAAGGGATTGAGATCATATCGACCATTGAATGCAGTATTTGAGACAAATCCAATGACAAGGCCTTTAGGCACATTACCCAGGAATAAATTATCCAGATTGTATGTTGATACATTTTGAGGAATGGTATGTACACGAGTTTCAACTCGCGTTAATGGTAATTTTGCAGTATCTTTAAGCATGTAGCTATTTAGCTGAAGAGCCAAATCAGCTGATATATCCATACGACGGGCATATAGTGTAACATCCTTTAACTCAACCTTAAAGTTTTCATTTTGCCCTGCCATAAGACAAAACGTATCTTTGCTACGATACAATTTTACGCGAAGAGTAACCTCATTAGGGAGAATACGGTCGACCCCTGCAATATCTGTATGCAGGCGTCCAAACATTTCAAAGGGAGCACTGCCACCAACATAAGAAGCACGTTTTTGAAATCCGGTGTTTGCATTGTCTAAAGTATTGAATTGACCGGCAGTATCCTTATACCATAATGCACTGGTTAAATGTGTGGATGTAGCATCCTCGGAATAATTGAGAATGGTCTCGATATATGCACGATAAGGATATGTACCATTAGAAGATGAAATCAACTTGTCATTTAAGGCAATATCTACTTGACTGAAT